>MZZL01000391.1:102730-136218 GCA_002749535.1 Apophysomyces variabilis | reverse complement strand
AAAAAAACATGAGCAAAAAAAAACATGAGCAAAAAAAAACATGAGCAAAAAAACATGAGCAAAAAAAAACATGAGCAAAAAAACATGAGCAAAAAAAAACATGAGCAAAAAAAAACATGAGCAAAAAAAAACATGAGCAAAAAAACATGAGCAAAAAAAACATGACCAAACCGATTTTTTATGAGACTGTTGTGTATTCATATCAATAGCAAACAAATGCTGTATAAAGGAAATAGTAGAAAGGGAAATAGGAAGGATGGGCAAATCCAACAAAGAGCGAGCAAGTAAAAACACACACGATAACGAAGGAAAATCACTGGTGGGAATAGGGAAAATAAAAAAGATTGATTGGGTGGGTATACGGCCACATTCAAGAGTCAAGAGTCAAGTTACAGGTTCGTTTCCTTGGTGCTAATTTGTTTTTGATCACGTCTAAATACGCGTTCGACAGTGTATCACAGCGCCAAGGCGTCAGATCATTTTCGCTAACCACGCAATGGTCTCGGTACAATGACGCAACAAAAAGCAAGTTGTCCACATGTCCCATTAAATCCAGGAGATCAGATTTCTTTGTTGGAATGCGCAACCGAACCAATTCTGTGACAACGTATAAGAATGGAGATTCCAATTGCATCGTAAAAAACGTGACTGAGTTGGCTGTAACTTGGAAGGACAGGACGTTTCTCAAATTGTACAGATCAATTGCTTCTTTGCTAAAGATGCACAACCGATAAAAATCTTTGGCAAGCAGTGTGACTGAAACATTGCTGCTCTTTTTGACCTCTCCATAGGCGTTGGTGTACGAGAACCGGTATCCAGAAGATGCATACACGTCAATTTTATAGTCTGGTCGATCGACAGCATCGTCAAACTCTTCTGGGACTATGTTCGAACAATGCGCAACTTTTGAGGGCTTCTTTGCGGACAAAAGGCCATGCATAAATGGATGGACGTAGCTGGAAGTCAGATGTGCTTCAGAGAGTGGCTTCATGTCACAGTCGTATAGATACGAGAGTAAGGCCACTATTGCCATGATAACTGCACATTCATACTCCGTTGGTTCAATGGAATTTTGTTGCGAGGGAGTAACAACTGGCTTGCAAAGTGAGAGAAGCTCGATTTTGGCTCGTGTTTCCGTGATGTTTTCATCCACAAACTGCTGAATAATCGATTGAACTGCTGATCTGACGTGCGGTTGGAATGTGTTGCGCTTGTACTTGGCCAGTATTTCAGTGCGCGCTGTTTTTAATAAGGAGGGTGGAAAAATGTCGGTTGGCAAATCTTCATAATTGCCCCGTCGCTGCAAGACAAGGATACCAGACATAGCCAAAAGCTCGTTGAAATGACTCTCGACGGCAAATTCAGCTGAACGCGACGCAGTAATACAAGATCGGCGATATTCTTGAAATTGGCTTGAAATATCGTGACCATCCAGGACCCATCGTTTGTCTTCAGGAGATAGGTTTTCAAGTGATGGCGCTCTTTTTACATGGTTATTGTCGACGTGATGCGCGAGTTCTGAAACAGTGTTAAATATGTCGCGACAGCCTGGGCAGGCGAATTTAATCATGATTCTTGTGCCTTTTTGAGTGTATTTCTTCACGTTGCTTGTGTTGTAGACATGCACTGGAATTCCGTCTGTTGATTTGCCATGGTCTTTCTTCGAACGTGATGTGAGATCCTTGTCGTGTTTAATGAATATGTGCCTTTTCATATCTTGGAATCGGCTGAATGGTTCCTCACAATCCGGGCATAGCTTTTTTAACAAAACGATGGTGCCTTTGTTATTGCACAAATGAGACAATTCAGCCATGTTTGGGCCTCCAAAAAAAAATATGAGCAAAAAAAACATGGCAACGAATTAAAATGAGAGTGACTTGTTTTTTTGCTCATGTTTTTTTGCTCATGTTTTTTTGCTCATGTTTTTTTGCTCATGTTTTTTTGCTCATGTTTTTTTGCTCATGTTTTTTTGCTCATGTTTTTTTGCTCATGTTTTTTTGCTCATGTTTTTTTGCTCATGTTTTTTTGCTCATGTTTTTTTGCTCATGTTTTTTTGCTCATGTTTTTTTGCTCATGTTTTTTTGCTCATGTTTTTTTGCTCATGTTTTTTTGCTCATGTTTTTTTGCTCATGTTTTTTTGCTCATGTTTTTTTGCTCATGTTTTTTTGCTCATGTTTTTTTGCTCATGTTTTTTTGCTCATGTTTTTTTGCTCATGTTTTTTTGCTCATGTTTTTTTGCTCATGTTTTTTTGCTCATGTTTTTTTGCTCATGTTTTTTTGCTCATGTTTTTTTGCTCATGTTTTTTTGCTCATGTTTTTTTGCTCATGTTTTTTTGCTCATGTTTTTTTGCTCATGTTTTTTTGCTCATGTTTTTTTGCTCATGTTTTTTTGCTCATGTTTTTTTGCTCATGTTTTTTTGCTCATGTTTTTTTGCTCATGTTTTTTTGCTCATGTTTTTTTGCTCATGTTTTTTTGCTCATGTTTTTTTGCTCATGTTTTTTTGCTCATGTTTTCTATTGGCTTACAGATTGCTGTTACCCGCTTTTATAAGCTTTCTTTGTTAAGGCACTTATCAAAGCAATTAGCAGAATGAGAAACAAAGCCTTTGAAATCACTAAAATGTAAGCTATCACACGCCTCACTGATCCTAGTCATGAGCGATTCTTTTTCCAAAAACTTGTTTCGTTTAACTTTACTTTTGACGACTGACCAAAACTGCTCAATTGGATTCAGTTCAGGGGAATATGGAGGAAGATATGCATATCGATATCCTCGAGAGTGAATATACTTTCCTATGTCAGTTGAGCTATGGATAGGAGCATTATCCATGACAAGATAATGTCCCTTCATTTCTGGATACTTGTCCATTTCATCAAGAGTAGCTTTTAAAAAGCTCAAGTAATGGCCTGTCACTGTTCCTATGCTATAACCATCAGTCTCACACCCGAGCTTTCTCTTCTTGATACGCTTCGGAACTCGCAAACTAACATTAATTAAACCTGTGGCAGAAATTGCACCTAAAATAGAAGTTGCTTTTGCTTTCGTCATTGGCACTGTAACTACTGCAGGAGTGCCTTTCTTTGACCAAGCCATACCCCGTTTCAAATTAATGTGAAAGGCCGATTCATCAAGAAAGACGCAATTTGTTGTGAAATCCAGGTCAGTTTGCTGCCACTTTTGAACCCAGTCGTATCTTTGCTGAATCTTTTCCTCACTGTTTCTTTCCACAGGATGAAACTGTGCTTGCTTAATAGACAGATTACACTGAGTTGTCATGAAATTATAAACAGTACTACGAGAAACGTTGAGATCCTCATAGTTTTGTTTCAAACTTTCCACCACTTCATTGACAACGGCAGAAGGATTCTCATCAATGTAATTTAAAAGAAATTGCTTATGCTCATTCCCAAGAATACGACGTCGCCCTGATTTTTTCTTTTTTTCGAAAATGCTTTCAGGGTCTTCGTAATAACGTTTAACCCATCTCTGCGCTGCCCGGATATGAATGCCCAATTGTCTCGCAGCAGCAGAAGCATTCAAGCATTTGCTGAAAAATAAATGAAAAAATCTAGTTTTGTCTTCATCAGAGTAAACCGTATAGCGTCGCTTATTGCATAACTCCATATCAATATGATAGTTTATTTCATCCGCAACTGGAAGTATAACGGGATTAGATGGCCTTTCTGGAGGTTTATTCATTAAGAATTGAGTACGGGAACTTATTGTGTCAATAGCATACAACTCCTCATCAACAACAAGATCCATCGGCTCAACGCCATGTTCATCAACAACATGCCCTTGTCCATCTTCATAAAAGAAATTGCATACTCAACTTCAATATCTGTAAAATAAATTGTAAATAGAAAGAAGAGAGCAAAATGGACACAGAAAATCGTAACCCCTTTTTTATAATAATTTAATGCCAAGAATTTTATTGGATAATTACTAAGCGACAATTAAAAATAAAACGAAGTTCGTGACACCTGAGCAGGACTTTATTTTTGGATCAATCGACATCATTATCGAACGCACAATTTTTTTGCACGACATTGAACTCAAAATCAGCGACTTTACTTTCTGAAATGACTGTAGTCTGCGACCTATATGTCAATTATTTGTGTCACAGGGACAAAGGAATGTTCGGTTGAGTTTGGATTAACTGTAGACGCAAGTTGCCTATATTGTGCCTGATAAGCAAAAGCATGCATACACACATTGTACATAGAATGATACTATAGAGGCTACGCGCTTTCACACAGAAACACGATAAAAAGTGATTCAGCCATATTATTGGATGGATAGAAGAACAACCTCTTCCCAAAAAGCTTAAACGCTGCCTGTTCCAAGCAAGGTCTCAATAAGGCTAAGAATGCAACTTTAACAAATAAAGCAACCCCTTATTGGAAAACTAAACAAATTCTAATTATCCATCCATTGACATAGAGTATTCTGGGAATAACCTTAGATTTCTCAGGTGTCAAGATGAAGAATAACGACTCGTTCTATTTCAACTGTTGACAATAAACTTTTTTCGCGTTGGCTGTCGCTAAGATGTGTCCTTTAAAAAAAGGCCAGCGAATTATTGCTACTAATGCTCAGTGGTGCATAGACAACAAAACCAATGTAATCTGCAAGGCTTTTGTGCAAAAGCACAAGCCATTAGACTGTCAGTATTTAAGGATACTTGGGTTGTCAGCTTGTTTTCTGGTGATTCGTGCTCATTCAAACTTCATTTGTTTTTCTCTGTTCAAAGAGTAACTAATATCGTAAATAGCTAAGCAGTGCGATACCTGCATTTCCTGGTGCAACTCCTCTTGGATTTCTAGATCAGTTGTAACTAGCTTTCCTTTCTCTTTCTTCTTTTTGCTTGCACGAGAATGTGGATGAGGGAACCTTAATACTGTAGTTCTAGGTTTTCTTACTTCAGTGAACAATGATCGAATGACTCTCGAAGCTACCCTGCGGCTTGATGCATAGTATGAATTGATTTCGTGCAACAGGATGATATTGTAGATGACGTTTCTACTTCCAGTCATTTGCGGTCTTTTCTGTGTGATGAATAGGTATACACTGATGCTGTACGTCCTGGTAATAGAAATCAGGCGTAAAAGCCATTTGCGGGAATGGTTTGGTTATATGATAATCGTAGGGATACGGTATGCTGCTTGTCACTTAAGCAGCGCACTATAGCTACAGACAAAACAGCCTCTGATGGAGAGGTGCTGAAAAGCTTAGACACGGTTTTATACCCCTTGCTTGCAGCCATTGTAGTGCCTTGCTTCGGTTTTTTTTATATTGGTTGCCCTCTAGCCCCAGCAATCACTATTTGCATGTGCCGTCCATAGTTTTGCAGTGGGGCCACGGCTGATAGCATCGCGTATATCAACACCTAGATCTCCTACGAAGCTCAAATCTGGCAGCTATCGTATTTTTAACGCTAGTGTGCAATGCTTATTTTCTGTCTTTTACTTTATCATACAACAAAAAATAGTACAATAAGAAGGATAAATAAAGAAATAGTTGAGAGTATGCAGACAGTGAAATGTTGAGAATAAAAATGAACTGCTGAAATACGACGTACACCATGGGAAATCAGGTAACCATAGGAATCTAGCGGTTCCTAAATTTCTAATTTTCAGGACTGTGGTTCCCGCAGGCATCTAAGGGATGCTTTGGTTCCGGCAGGTTCTTTCTGGTACCTAATAGTTCCAGAATATACAATTTAGCTTAAACTAGTTTGTTTCTCTTCCGGGCATAGTCTCTAGTTGATTATTCGATGTTTACTAAAACTATTTGGCAATATATAGTGCCTATTCGTTCAGAATCTTGTGGATCCTACAGGATCCAGGTGGTCACCGAATGTTACTATGGGATCTTAGGATCCAAGAGGATCCATATGGCAGAATCACTCTGAAACAAGCTCTGCTGTATATTTGAAAATGTATTTTTGTAAAAAGGTTCGAGGTATTGAACATCTTATTCGGCGCTTCTGGTCCACCTACAATACAGACATTATCAAGATTGGGCAATCGTTGCCAAATGCGTCACAGCTTTGGAATGTCAATGGAGAAGTATTTGGTTGTCTCCTCTCCTGGGCAGCAAGTACTACGTGATCATACCATACAGTAATGATGGCTCTAGATGTTGGCTGCAATAAAGGTACACGCATGATCAAGAGAGTACTGCGTACCTACTTGCGGAAAACGCTATTGTTCTTCAAGCAATCTTATGCTCAGCGGTCTGAAGCCCTTGCGCTAGTCAGGATTTACAAGGCAACTTTGGCGGCCTAACGTTAAACCATATATGCAGCCTTCAGTGAGTCGCAACTATGCATTATCCGTGCAGAGGATATAGTGTGGATGATTGCTTGGATATGTGCAGGGTCTGAAATGACACATATTGTATGGCCAAAGATGCGTGAGTGCAAAACAGTGCAGCTTGGGATACTTTGTTTTTCAGATAATTAAACCTTGGGTTACACTCTCCAGCCTGCAATTGGTAGATTCAGTGTTCCACATTTATTACCCTGTGCTTGTGATACCTTCCCACGTTCACTTTTGAGGTCGTTTTCTTCTGTGAAGTCAAATCGATTACAACTTTGCTTCCTTTTCCCCTTCCTAGCTAATTACTGAATATGGATGCGTATTTCAAGAACATGACTCCGAAAATGCTGTCAAAGCTAGTCCAAACGTGTGATGAAAATGACAGGCTGCGGCGAACAGTAGATGATACTACAAAAAAGTGGAAAAAATGAGCGTGTACGTTTCGTATCTGAAAGTATCTAAAGAAAACATTCTTTTTTTCTTCCTTTTATTAGCTTTGCTGCCATTGCACAAAGAAAATTGCAGTATGGCAGCCAGCGTACATGCGCTTGTACCCGTGAATCGAATTGTGTTTGCTGACGAAGATAGCAATACCGAACATCCCATGAAAGATAATGGTACGTAGTCTCAGGACGGAAAACCAGTGCATCTGAGCGCAAGGCTCATGGAATGACTGGAAAACAAGTCAGGAGAAGAAATTATATAGCCATCAATCAGGCTAAAGGAGGCAAAAGTGCGCCTCAAGAATCCACATGCACTGCTTTTGAGTGTTATCTCTAGTATCCGGGAAGAAGCCGAAAACAGATGCTCCTGGCGAATGCTGGCTAACCATGCCAAGGTGATGTCTTACAATGTATTGGAAGAAATGGTCATGCCGCTGGATATTCCGCTGAATAAGTGCGTTGCATTCTGGAAGCCCAGCTAATGTAGCCAAAGTCCTGGCGCAACCTTGGCAACAAGCCATGTCAAGCACAGCCGTTCAACGAGTCAGATGATCTTACTAAGGATTCTGTAGCTACAGAGACAACCAATAGCAGCAGGTAAACGCCCATGCAGGAGTTTCAACTTGATGAACAACAGGAAGGTAGTCAGGAACTATTTCTCTTTTGTTTAGTATGACCTGTTGACTAGAAATTCTAGCTCTGTTCTGTTTGTCTAAGCTATGAATCTGTCAAACCAGTGAATCTGACTCTGTAAATGGAGCGAAATGAGGATGAGGAGGCGCGCAGGTTACAAAGGCAACAAAAAGGAACGCATATAAAACACTCAGAAACTGAAGGTTAATGCCTTCCATTGTCGTCTTTTCTATACCAAACTAATAAAAACTACTAAAGAAGAACTAAGTTCTATATACAACGGGTTCAATATGGCTAATGCAATGTAAAATATGGGTGAAAGGTTACTTGAAGTTCCTACAGGTTACTGAAGGATGCAAATTTGAGCATTAAAGGTTCCTAAAGAACTGTTGATTGCGCTAAAGGTTCCGTCAGGTTACTAAATGTCAAAAAAATGGATGGAATGGGTCCCTGAAGGTATCTAAAAACATGAAAGTGGATGCCACAGGTTCCTTGATAACTCTAAAGAACTAGGTTCCGAAAGGATACCTGTGGTTCTTGTTGGTTACTTGGTTCCTGGAGTGCTAACTTTTTGTTACAGAAAGGTAGTACACCAGGAACCTGGAACTTCAGGAACCTAGAGGATCCTGCCGGAACCGCTTCCCATAGTGACGTATTTAAATAAACAATTTTCATTATGAATGCTTCTCCTTGGATTGTTTAACAGTACAATATAGTTCAAGACAATGAATCATTCTGCAGTTGGCCTGTCAACACTGAAGATGATCACTGACAAAAAACCACTATATTCGGCGGCGTAATTGATGTTTTTGCTTATGCTAACATTAAAGGGATCATCATAAATCTCCATAATACCGTAGTCTATACAATAAGTACATATCCGATCTCTTAGCACTATGAACAGTACCTATAAACAAAACTTGTATGGTTTATATGTATTCAATTCAATGTATACACTCAGTAAATGAAGAAAAGAACCAATAAAAGGCTCCTGCGAAAAGGAAAGAGAAGTGGGGACATTGAAATTCTTTGTGTAATTTATCTTTCTTTTTTCTTTTCTGTGTGCGTGGTCTATTGCTTTCATTATTATGTGCCTTTGAATTTTAGCTACAAATCTAAAAGAAGATGACAGCATCGTTACAACAGATAAACAAAGTGCTCTGTTGTCACCTGTGGTTCTTTTGTTTCCTGTTTATTTTTACTTAACGGTGGACACTTAGATGAAGTGTGTATATAATGTAAGGCAGGCATGTATTTTTCGATATCCCATCTTTGGGAAAAATAGATTAGTGCTTGGGCTAGCGTGTGGCTGACATATGAGTATTCATGAGTATCTGAGCAATCCGTCAATGCAAAAATTGAAAAAATCTGCAAGTCAGCTCGGTGACAGAGCCAAAAATTCTGCAGGCGGAGCTGTGACTCGTGTCACAAATTCGGTGACTCCGGATGTAGATACCGTTGCAATGCGCTCGTCTTACAAAACTTAACGATTAACTTCTTATTTCTCGTTTTAGTTACGTATGAAGCATACATATTTAGATCCAAGCATATCCCATACATACAGAGCACGCTAGAAGATCAATGCCCTTTTTGCATGCAAGCCGAAATGGACGCCTGTGAGAGAGTTGCACTAATGTCGGTTCACATACAAAGCGCTTTATTCTCTCACAGCTAATACAGTAATAACTTCCAGATAATGATTTCTTACGTGTCTTGTAGCTAAAAATATTACGTACTGTGTTGATCTGATTAAAATCGATGGAAGAGACTCACTTTGCAAAGGCTTTTAGTACTCTTTACTAACTAAATCGTTCTGAACGACTCCAAACTTTACCCTCCTTGATGTGATAGGAGTACAAAAAAGGCATTCATATGTCATTATCTAGACAACGCTTTTTACTATACATACCAACCGTGGACCGCGAATAGTTTGTTTATTCGGAACGATGATTAGATGGGCCTGATATGAGAGATTCGATTTTCATTGTCATTGATTTTTGCCATGGGGCAGACGATGGCTCCGGAACTTCTGCTAAGTCTTGTTTGCTATGTCCTTCCGTTGCAACTTTCGGATGGGTAGGAACTGGCGATCCAGAGATCTCGGGGTGTGCTGCTAACGACTTACTATTGGATTTCGATCACTGCAGTTTCTCTCGCTCACCTTTTTTAGCCGAGCTTTCTTCAGCAGGGGCAGGTACTACTGCACGTTTCACTCCTTTTGGATATCCTGTTGATGGCAACGAGGTAGCCTTAGATGCTGCTGTTGATACTGGCGAGGTAGGTACTTCTGACTGTACAGGCCGCTTAACTGCCCGTCGTACAACAGGTGGAGTAACGGGCGTGCTAGTCGATGACTTGGCATCTTCATTTTTTCGACGGATTTTCAACTTATACTGGCTATAGTGTCGACTAATATCGTAAGATGTCATCCATCCTTCCGGCCAACAGGATAAAAGCTGTATGTGGTCGGTTTGGTTAATATAAGTTAGCGAATTTTTTATTGCATATCATACCCTTTGGTACATGATTTTCCTTGCTTTTCCTTCTGCCACGGTGTTTTCTGTCACCCCTGTCAACATGCTGGAGAACGTTACCGCCAATAGTACCATTGAAAACCCTAGACCTACCCAATTTCGTTTTGAATCGCAGTTGCTATCAATTCCTTATTCATGATTTCATACAATATTTTCCTGGTCTCTTCGTTAAACCTAAAGCGTTTTTCCGTGTCTCCTGATGGCGCCGTCTCACTTGACACTTCTGTTGAACACGTCCTATTAAACAAGGTTCAACCATGATATACAATTACCTGATGAATTCACTCGATCATTGTACTGTCGTATTTGCTCGGGCATCATTTCATTCACTTTACTTTTGAGTAAGTCAACCAACTCTTGAATTTCCTGATTCAATTCGTTGATACGTGTAGGACCCACTTTGGTCGTAATGAATTTCTAAATATGACAAACAAGCTATAGAGGAATTTCTCATCGTATTTCATTACCTTGAGCGTAAACCGATTGTAGGGAAGAAGAGTCATAAGATGATTGATAAAATTGTCTTCGGCGCAATTGTATTTCCGAAATACGATTGAGCCTGCGGCAAAAACGGTCGGACGGAGACTTTGTGGGAATTTTGCCTTATTCTCAAAACTCTCTTTTACAGTGTTATTGAATGATCCTCCATGTATTTTAACGTCCTACCAAAAGCCACATCTTTCCGTAATTTATCCATTAGTTCGTTCAATTCAGGATCTAATGGCAACTAGCAAGGTATCAGTATGCTCCCATACGCAGGATATTCGTACCAGAGCACTAGGCCCAGATGACGTCTTCTTTTTCTTGTCCTGGCCTGTGGCAGCAACGGCCGCATTTGTTTCTTCGTTTGCACGAATACCAGCTAATGTAGAGGTTGAACTGGATTTTTCGATGGCTTTTCCCACCATGGAAGGTTTTGAATGTCTTTGCTCTACTCCTGAACTACTTGTAATTGTATTTTTGGATATGTCCGACACTTTGCATTCAGTAACTGAGGCATTCACGGATTTTGTGGTCATAGTGGAAGATGATAACTGCGATATTCGCTTTTTCTCGGTATCTAATCTTTCTTCACCGTCTGATATCTCGATAAGTTCTGGCACCACTTTCTGTGACGAAGTGGTTGCTGTTGGCTTTCGATGTTTTTCCTTTTTCAAGCCATTGGTGTTAGCCACAGCCTTTTCTTTCGCTTTTGTCGTTGCTTTTCTCTTCGTTGCTGCTGTTTTTGGAGCTTTCAGCAGATCATTAGAGGTTAAGCTGAATAACAGTAAGCTACTCTATTCGAATTTGATAAGAATCACTTACTTCGCCTGGCCGTCCAATGACCCATGATAAACAAAAAATCCATCATGCTCCGGAAGGGTGTAATCATAGGAAGTATCCAAAATCATATCGCTATCATCAATGAACGGATCATCGTAGTCGTATTCGTCTCCTTTCTATACTCAAATGTCAAATCGATGTAGGCAAGAAGACAATGGTTACTCTTGGCTGAGAATCGTCCGATTCATCGTCAGCATCAGCGTCGTTTCCATCCTTATCCTTGGTGGAGTAGAGCGCTGCTCGTTCAAGAAGACCCTTGTAGAAGTCGTCGTCGTCCAAAGGTTCCGGTTGTTTCTGCGTGTATGTGGCCAAGCTTGTTGATCTATTATTTTGTGCGAGCCTCACCAATGCCTGATAAGAAAACACAGTTGGCAAGTTATCGAAATCAACATCGACTTGAATTCGGCTCGAGTGTTTATTAATGGAAGTATCGGATGTCTGCTCCTTATTCATTACAATAGTAAGATTTAGAACTTTTTAAAAAGTTGAATCTGTGCCTTTAGGGCTATGAGAGCGTCAAAGTGTCGAAACAAAGTCACTGCTCATTCTCGATCGGGAGAACGGACAAAAAATGTTGTCCTCCAAGGGATCAAGCATTTGAATGGCTATGCCGTGACTAAAGAAAGTAACTTCGAGTACCAGCCTATACGACTTCTACGTTTAGACCTGCGTTTAACTTGTTTGGCCACCATTCTGTTGCAGTTGGCTGAGATTGTTGTTGCACTGCCTTAGTGCGTGTTCCTGTCACCAGACAAGATGCGACATAGAAATAGATTCATAGCCGTCATACCCTGAAGTTCAACAGTTGGTCTACTATAATCTTTATCAAGGCTTTCTTGTATTAACTATGACTTTATTCCTGGATGGCTCCCTGTATTGCTTTTTTTTAAGTCTTGGAATGAGTAAAAACCAATCAATCTTTGTCTTAATCTATTTAGCAGTTACAGAATAAACCGCTCATCAAGACTGGTTTTTGGGCTGTTCATCCAATGTGATTAATATAGCAGCATCTCTTATAAGGAAGGGTTTTCAAATCCACTCTTTTGGATATGCTTGTCCAATCATGTTACCAAGTTGGGCTAATTGGTTCAATAATGCACGATTATTCAAAAACGTATCTATAAAGGAGTTATATTACGGATTTATATATCTGACAAACATACCTCTTTGCTTGCATAATTGTGAAGGCGCCCACCACAATTGCAGGGTCTTAATTAGCTGAGACCCTATCAGGCTTGCACCTGTGGTCTCCTCCGTCACCCTATTCTGCACCTCACTTAACAAGCCTGACAGTAGTTCTAACAGACACTGTTGCAATGGGCCAATGCAAACTGTAGCCCAGTGATTCAGCGCTGCCAGGGCAAATTGCCATCTCACGTCTGCTACTTCTTTTGCTGCAGACGCTACTACAATAATAGCTTTGACAGATATTTCTGTAGGGCGTATAGAAGACAACACCGCAAGCAAGGGAGGAATAATTTCTGTGCATACTGGGCTAAAGTTAGGTAACATGCATACGTTGAAGATAAGAGCAGATACTAACGTTTCGTTTGAAAAAACTGGACGCTATCCGGTGCTCCAAAAAACCTATCTACTCTCTCTTGGTGGCCTTGAAGTTCAGCTGATATCATCTGCCATGTGCTTATAATCTCGAATGGATCCATTGCGAGTGATAACACTAGCCAATAAATCAGATACGATCATTTTATGCGTGCATCAGCATACGTAGAAATTCTGTGCTGATATGATCTCCGAAAAGTCGAATTGCGCCATCATGTATCAGACAAACCAAAGTAGCAACCTAAGTACAACAATCAATAATTCAGATATATAAACATGTAGTCTTACATGATCGGGTAATGCTGTTGTCGCTACGATTTTCAGAAGGTCTGTGTTTCCCACCGTAAATTCTGGCATTAAGCGGAAGATCCAGGGGACAACATGATGGAATGACAAGATGTTATATCTTGCTAACATCTATGCACAATCGGTCTTAAGAGACATCGTACCAATTCACAGGAGACTTACTTACCCTTAGATCGTTAATTAAGTATCTCTTTAGTAAACTCTCTTTTTCAGCTTCCGCACAACTTGGATCAACAGCAAAAACCGAATACAATTTTATAACTTCCTGTATAGATTCACTAGGCACGTTATGATATCTTGACTCTAATTCCACGCGGCTGTAGCAAATAACATGAATTTACATAGATATTGGCAGCCCTTTACGTACCAAGCAATGTGCATCCACCATCGCATGCCAATCAGGCTCCGTTGCCCTTTCCTGGAACCTTGAATAAGAGACCCAAGTAGGCGGATCATTTTATCGCGTAAAACGGCGGAATTCTTATTGTTCCAGAATATAACCATGACCAAATCAAAAGGATCGTAATGAGAAGTCTGTACGATATTGTCTTCCGTTGCTTCTGCGTCAAACGATATGTGCGAATGCTCCAACAGTAAACTAGATGCTACACTGCTTATCTGCGGCGCAATATTTGGTACCAACGTGTCTGGAGGGATAGCCTAGTTGTTTTTTGTAAGGTAAGATATGACTATTGATATGTAGTATTACCATTCGTAGATAAATGGATAATATTTCTTTCAAACTTGATTTTGCTGCCATTATGTTGGTTTTATATTCTTCGCCGCCAAGGTCATGTGCACTGTTCGTAATGACTGAACAAGCGGTTTGAAAAGTCTTTAATGCGTCTCCAAAGATCCAGTAACATTGGTCTGACCGCGCTCTCTCGACAGATTGTCCACTTTGTTTGTCCTCTGTTTGAACTCCCCACTCTCCTTCTTCTTCTTGATCTTCTTCGTCTTCTTGTTCTTCTTCTCGTTGTTGTTGTTGTTGTTCAAGTCCTTGTTCCTGTTCTTGTTCTTGTTCTTGTTCTCTTTCTTGTTCTCGTTCTTGTTCTTCTTCGCACCAATCCATAGGAATCTCGGCGCCAGGAGGCTCCAATACATCTTTACCCGTCTCTGTTATACTCTCTACTGGAAACTGAGAGCTACCGTTGGATTCCCAATCAGTGTCGATTTTTATAGTTTGTGTCGTATCCACTGCTTTCACGTTTGTGTCATCAACCGTTTCGGTCTCGTATGGCACCGTAGCCGATGTTGCAAAAGCCGTCTTATCAGCCGTAGAAGAGATATCTTCCTCCATATAGATTCCCCTAGAAGAAGGCTCTGCTGCTTCTTTCGCTTCTGCCATTCTTCCTTTATAAGCAATGGTAAGCAGGCAACGTTGGATACACATATACAAGGCGATTACCAGCGTCACCGTACAGATATCGATCCACATCATCATCATCTTCTTGTTGCACGTATTGATTAACCTCGGTAATTTCACGGTGTTCCGTTTCTTCTTCAAAAGAGTCGTCTTGTTTCGGTGTCCTAGCGAGATTTGCAAACGCTGGAGTGGGCGATTTGTCGTGGGTCGAAGCTGGCTTCTGGCCTGCAGTTTCTGAAGACAATGCTATTGGTGGAGCAGGTATTATGTTTGCTTTATCCTGTTTTAGAAATTTGGAAAACAATGATTGCATGCATTCTCGTGATACATCATCTAGCGATGGACATGTATATACGGGAATTAAGCTCCTGCAAGTTGCAATAAGTTAAATATTTGCAGTGCAAATCATATAAATACCTAATAACGCCTTTGGAAAGCATTGTCTGCATGCCACAAGATACACATTGTTCCATATAATCTTTCATGGGGGGATAGTATTCGTTGACAGAGAGTCTTAGAAACTCCATGATGATAGATGTGATATACGGATATCGTTCCACTGATCTCTCCATAAGTAACATAGCCGGTTCTAATGAGTATATAAGACATAAGTCTCGTGTGGAGTATAAAGATATAATTACCGATAAACATGATGTTGTCTGATGCAGTAAAGAATAGCCAATCGTACACCAACGCCATTTTTACGTTAGCAGCCACAACATTATTCTGAAAAACACCAAATAATATTTAGATTGGCAAATTTCGAACGCCTCCAAAGTATAATTCGGAACCGACCTTTATAGCTCTCAACATACTGCCGATAACCACATAGCGAGGTACAATATCACTTTGCAGAATCTGGTTCGAAGGATACCATCCGGAGACAATGAACCGAATGATATCAACAAAATAAGGCTCAGACTCTGGCGCACTAAGGTACCGCTGAAGGAACCAACCAAGATTTCGTTGGTAATGGCCCACCGTTAACTATAAAGCGATCAGGAAGTCGATTATATTCACATATTGTTACGTTTTGCAGTATAAATAGCAACTTTGACTCGATATCTGGTGTCAACCGACTCCACAAATATTCCTTTGGGGTGGGTTGTTTCAAGATTGATTCGATACCTTGTACGTATAAGACTCTGTCCCTCGATGAACTACTATCACTTTTACCTCTAAACTGCGGCGACAGCTTATGTGGCGCATTTAGCAGGTCGTCCCAGAGCAATCCCATCTCGGATATAGACGCTACGTCGTGAAGAGCCCTAATTAAATCCCTTCCAATGGCGCAACATGTCATCCACTATCGCACGTCAGGTTCTATGATCCTCTAAGTAGGTAATAATACCTTTTCCCGCAATAGTCCAACAACGAACCGAACCTCTCTCTCCTGGAGAGCTAATAATTGCGAAGGGCGATGGTCGGGTATAAGTCGTAAAAATGTATAGACCGCTGTGGTAATTACGCGAGGATAGATATCGAGCCATGTTCGATGTGTGTTCAACAATTTCAACATCTGTTCGCATAAAGTGATGTTTAAATGGCTGATATCTCCGCCTTTGATTTGTTTCAAGAAGCATAAATATATGTTGTCAATGCCTTGTACGTTGAGGCTGGTCAATTCGCCAATCAGCCAAAACATCTAATAAGTTGGATTAACTCATACTTCATTCGCTCGTCTTTGTACATACCTGCTCTTTCACAGCCGGTTTTATTAGATGGAACCTAACATGGCAAGCGAAATAATGCAGCTTGGTCTGTAGAGCAGCGAAATTATCACGATTGACAAAGCTAATGCATTGGAAAAGCTATCATTTGTCTCTACAAACATTCTGTAGGTATATGGCAACTCTCTTACCGTCCTGCCATTCTCTGCTTCCGTCAATATACCGTAGAGCAGAGCAGAAACGACGTCGATATAACATTGCCTGCTTTTCGAAACCTATTCCGTAGGTTAAACTCAAACAGATGTTACTTTCGGTATTTACCTTGTCTTGGAGGTAATTATGCTGCTCAATTTCTGATTTTTCTTTCACTGATTCACGATAATTGGTATATAGTCGAGTCAATTCCTAGTTGAGTTCGTATTATTTGTCTTTCTTTTATCGTCATTCGACGAAGAAGAATGATCTTACCAGATCCACTTCGTCTTCAAGATCGACTTCTTCGAAATCAAATATTCTCGAGGTGAGGGACGTCTTTGATTCCATGCTGTCGATGTAGATTAGAGAAGACCACCGCGTCGGGTCCACAAATTCGCAAACGTTACGCGCTGTGCTGCAGCCAATCAATTGCAAGGGTCGGCTACGTACGTTTAAAAAAAGTTGCTTTTATTTAACGTCTCTATATTTGTTCGAGACAGCTCAAAAAAGAAAAAGCATAGAATAAAAACCCTGCGGGTGAGACAAGGAAAATGCCGAAAGAGGGAGATAAAAACAAGAGAAAGGGATATAGGAAAAATGAAGTGAAATAAAAAGAAAACGGAAAAAAGAAAACGAAGCAAGAGTGTCAGCCTTGATGTGTCTAGCCTGGTTCAGGAGGGAAAGCATCGAGCCGTTGCAGTAGGTCTTTTCCGGGATCTGGGTCATGGTATTGTCTTAAATCCCATCCCGAATGCTGGTGAGCATCGAGTTCGGCAAGAATAGTACATACTATGGGCCATATTGTGCGGATCTGTTGGCGATACCGGGTGGACCTGGGAGTTGAAGGTGGGAGGACGTTGAGGCAGAAGGACACTGGATCGTCGGTTTGTTGGCGAATAATGCCTAGGCGTTCATGCATACGGAGGTTGTCAACGGCGTGTTTCTTGGTGAGGTTCACATAGCCACAAGGTAAATGCAGGCCTTTTACTTGCCAACGGGAAGCCATGCTAGTCGCCAACAGATACACCGGCTGCGGTCTTGCTTCGTCATAACCACAGAATTGGAACTACGTATAGCGTAGGGCGACATGCTGTTAGGGTCTGTGCGCCAGTGGAGGCTGATGTTATCGTCGTATGCGCGTAGCGCAGGCATTGTAGGTCGTCGCTCGGGAAACGTTCGCCGAGACTTCTTCTTGTGGTACCAGAATGCTTTGCCAGACGGGTGTACGGCAGAATCTGTTCCAATGGGAGGCCGAAGATGAGAGAAGTAAGGGCAGAAGTGCGATGAATAAGGCCTCCTCCCGAAGATGTCGGGCACGGCATTGGGAATTTCGTGTGTAGAATAGCGGTCCGTGATCGGCTATATACCAGTTTTTGCAAGGTAATTTTACGCGAGCTAAAAAGTACTTCTGCGACAGCGAATAGCATACTTTTACGACGATGCCAACGAACCCTTGGCTCTCATCTGACAATGACAATAGTGCTGTTTGTGTTCTGGTTCAGTAGTCTCTTGATGACGGTAGAAACTAAGAATAGCAAATTGAGTTCACACTTAGCCTTCGAATAATTAGAGCAAACAGTGATAAATTTCTTTTTTATTATTTGCTCTAGAGGATTGCCACTTTTGAGTACTACATAAACGACAATGGTGAATAAAGCTCATATTATCATTCATCGGAATTACTACGCGCACTAAAAGTTGGGGTAACTTTAGTAGCTTTCCCTTTTCATACGGCGTCAAACTAATCATCGCCGTAGGCTTCTCTAAGGTAATGCCAACTTTTTAGTGCGCATAGTAATTCTCATCGTTCATTTATCCTCAGTGGTCTGCTTTAGATTCCAGTTGTTATGTTCCCTTCTTTTTATTTTTTTTTATCTTTACACACCTGACCTTATCTGAATTCATATTTAGGTGGAAATGACACACGCAGAGAGGCTCTGAAAAGAGAGAGAGAGTTTTTGCAAGTGTTCGGTGCCTGGATCACGGCCGGTCTTGGTAGGTTCTTCAGTCCGGTCACAATTTGGCTGGTGGCCTAAGTCATGACCCACTCCCTAATATACTTTAAAGGCACACGCTCTCGATCGGGTTATGTACCCTAATCCCCAGCAACCCTGCAGTTCTAATATGCATACTAACTATCCGACTCCTGGAAATCACGACAGTTTTGGTGCGCCACTCGCAGAATTTAGTCGACTGAACATTAACGAGGCTGGACATCATCATATTCATTTACCTCAATTCGGTCATCATGACAAACGGGATTCTTCGAAAGAAGTTGTATGCGGTCCTCTCCTGCGCTATATAGACATAGACTATGAAAAAAGTATCTGGCGCGGCTCTGCACTCATTGTGTCGAGCGATCGTCACCCACCGTCATTCCAAGTACATCTGAGCTCACCAAGTGGGAAAACACACACACTGGATATAAGGGGTGAACATCTGGATACATTCCGCCATGAATACTATTTTTGGCGTTATGAGATGCGATTACCTCTGACAGGCGAACCTCAAATAGCAACATATTCGAGCAACGCCATAGCCACCTCCTACACTTTTCATTTGCCTGCTATCACAGAGTCCATGCGTTTCATGTTCTACTCTTGCAACGGATTCTCGGATATTCCACAAGAAATTAAGGATAAGTTCGGGGAAAAGACTGCACCCTTGTGGCAAGATGTACTGGATCGACATGATGTTATGCCTTTCCATGTGCTGCTCGGTGGCGGCGACCAACTTTATCAGGATCGATTGATAAAGGAGGACTTCATGAAGCCTTGGAACGACGAGAAAGATCCTAAAAAACGCATACAAATGAGATTACCACAGACAATGCGTGATGGATTAGAACACTTTTACTTTTGGAATTATGTTAAGAACTTCGGGTAAATTATTGCTGAAGAAAAGAAGCAGTAGACTCTTACAAACCCGTAGGTTCAAAGACAATCCAGTCGTAGCAAAAGCGTTTGCCACAATACCATCACTGAATATGTGGGATGATCATGTAAGATCTGAATATCAACAAGTAATAACACCTAAAACGACTGCAGGATATTATTGATGGCTACGGGTCTTACCCAGCAGATATGCAGCGGGCAGACTGCTTCCAAGGTAAGAAAAGCTATTATATGTATACACTTGGTTGATACATGATCCAATCGTAGTGCTTTTTGCCAATGCGTCGCGCTTCTATTATCTGTTCCAACACCATACCACGGAAGATCATGCCACTCGTCATGGAATGATTCGTGGTCAAGTCAAAACGTGCAACCATATCATCACTACTCTTGGACCCGATATTGGCATGCTCTCCATGGACTGCCGTGGAGAACGAACTAAATTCGATGTCTGCACCAAATATTCGTATGATATTGTGTTTGACGCGCTGCAGCGCCTTCCTGGAACGGTCAAACATCTCCTCGTTCTAACCGGTGTTCCACTGATTTATCCTCGTTTGACTTTGTTTGAAAAAGCGATGGACGGCGCTGCAGGCTTCAACCTGGCTACTTTAGCTGGTAAAACAGGTGCTTTGGGTGACATAATCAGTGGTTCTCTGAATAAATGGAACGGCGACCCTGAATTACTGGATGACATGAATGATCGTAAGTAACACGACAAAAAAAGTGATTTAGTGTACTTACTGAAGTTGCTATCCCGCAGATTGGACTGCCGGTAACCATGAAGTGGAAAGAAAGCAGTTCATTATGCGTTTACAGCAATACGCGCGCGATCGATCGATCCGAGTCTCTTTCCTTGGTGGCGATGTGGGTTATATTTTGATTAGAAATTTAGGAGCTGATATTAAGAATATAAACCGCTATAGGTACATTGCTGTGGCGCTGGAAAACTATACTCCAAAGATATGAAGGACAAGGAAGAAGGGGATCCGTTTTTCATGGTACAGATCATTTCGAGCGCGATTGTTAACGTGTGAGTTCTGACATAATAATGAAAGAATGGGCTCGGATAACGTCGATTTCCGTAGACCTCCACCGCAAGCATTGTTGACTATCTTAAACCAGAATTCATCTTATATTACGTTCAACGGTAACACGGAAGAAAGGATGTATAACTTGTTCAAGCGGTCACCCAACGGAAATACGGTAATATTAATTCTACTTAGCCGATCTCTAATATTCAATCTTATTAGAGGCAAAACAAGAAATTGATGGGCATGCGCAATTACTGCGCTGGTTACTTCGATGAGAAGACTGGAAAGATTAATTTCTGGATTCAAGCGGAAAAAGAAGTCGGCAAGAAAGGGACCATGGGTTATCTGGTGGATGTGCCCAAACTAGTTTTTGGCCAAGCTGGGTATCACCTGCACACTCAAAGTAAACGTCACCTACTTCCATCCCACCCAGGGTATGGACCAGTTTCAGGATATGGAAACGCGCCGAATAGCCCGGTTGGCGGCTTCGTGATGCCTGCACCACCGCAATAAATCGTATTACCCTCACATAGCGAAGCAACTGTAGCTGTCTCTTTATGATCTTTTGGTATCCTGTCCTATGTTATAGAAAATTGTAATATTTCATATTAAAAAATGCTATAACGTGAAATGCCTGTCATCGTTTGTCATATGGAAGCTACAACTTCAAGTTTGCTCTTCCTTCTCCAGTTCCCTAAGTTGTCAAGGGGTAGGGCTATGGAAAACCTTAAATCTCAATTTCGCGTCATGGCCGCTGGAGAGCAACAGACTAGCAATACAGGTTTTTTGTCTTGTATATAGTTTGCTAAGATGCTTCTCATGTTTTTCCTACGTTCATATCCCTGTTCCAAAGCTGAGAAGGACAATAAGTGGATGCATGAATACGTGCAAAACGATGGAACACTTACATATAGTCTATGCTTGTTGACACTAGCACTAGCTAATGCATATTGACTGCACAACTTGCTTGGATAAATAACGGTACGGTGCTCATTGGCAAAGCTACCAATACGCCAAAAGCATTAGAAAGCAAATACATCCAATGACATAAATCTTCTTGTACAATTCTATTGTGTTTTTGATAAAGGTCGTTCTGCTTATGGTCGACACACTTACAATGTCTTACTTGGAGATAAGGCTATCGATGTACTCGTAAGGTACGAGCTTTTCATTTGCTGGACACGATATGGGAGTTCTCCAGAAGACTGGCGGAGTTACAGGCGTAAAGCCTATTTAATGATTGAATAAAGGCAACGTGAACCATCTTTGAGCTTGCACTCAACATAATCCTCGGAAGAAAACGAGAAAATTTAACACAATCTGCTAGTAGTTCTTGCGCTACGCCTCCTGATGTTCTCATCTCCGGCTTGTTTTTTTAATGAGGGATGTTCGGGTGCAATCTCGCAGATAACCTATTCCATGCTGAAAAGCCTTTTTGTTCTTATTCTTCCCCTTAGAGATTTCTCATTAAATCGGGTTGTATACGATTTGACATTCTCTTTCTGCTATTAATCAAGTGTAAAGTTCTTATCATACCCGCATATTGTCCTGCTTTCAAAGGAGTGGATTAGCCTTGCTATGAGTGGTTTCCTTAGTAGGAGCTTTCTCTACACCAGCAAAGAGATGAGAGAAGTCGAAAGTATATTTATCTCTTAATACCTTCTTTCGACAATCAAATTGAGATTATTATAAATAGCAGCGTTGAAAACATTATAAAAACTGTTTTGCTTTAAACAAGCGTATCAGAGGTCACCATAACGCTGATTTACCTTATGCTAAGAAAAAAGGATCTGTACGCACGAGAAGAAGAATGCGTGGCGCGTAGGAGATCGTAATATTATGCATGAAACAAGGAAAATATCTGTGCAAGACGTCTTGTATAAGCAAGGCAAAAGCATTCTATGGAAATTGCCGCAGAAATCGAGAGTTACGGGTTCAAAATCTATAATGCTTGTAGGAAAGTCGAGCAACTTCTTAGGGAATTGTTCGACGGTAGCAAGCATGGCGCCCGGTAATACCAACTCTTGCAGCAGTGTCACTACGCCTTTTGTGCGTTGCAAGAGTATAAATTGCGCGTTCCGAAGGATAGGAAGGATGATTCTGCGCGAATGGTCTGCATGCCTACGAGTCTATTGCTCTGTATGATATCCAACTGCAGGAGAACCAGATTCTTCTGATTGTGCATGCCGAAGAAGATATGTCAAAAGAGAAGTACTTGTTCGAAAGGCTACCTCCTCGGTTGCTTATTTTAAAGGCTAAATTTTTTGCCTCATTGTTGATAACAAATTTGAGCAACATGAGTATTTTGTTCCTGTCACCGACAGCTCTCAATTGCCACGAAAAATGTTGGTTTGTATCTTGATCTATGATATTGCTGTAGGTTATTGTTATACAAATAAAGAGCGGGTGTCTGCATGTTGGTTGCATTGAACCAGATGCGGATTAGAGTAAACCACATCATCAGAGCCTTAAGCTGCGTCACTTTGGCGAAAATTTGATGCCTGGTGTGGATTACTGGATCGTCTACGCGCATTTCACTGGCGCACTTCAATCCCCAAATAAGCGATGGCCATGTACACTTCAGTAACGTCACTTGACACTGATACACTTCCTTTACTCGGTCCTGAATTCCATCACTGTCTTCAATTACTGGAATTATGCTTAATGCTACCTTTTTAACTTACAAAATGAATGCGTATCTTACTGCTATACTTAAATAAGAAAAAAAATTGTATATAGATAACTTTTCACTGTCTTTATCAATTATAGCAGACATGTTTAGGATATTTATAACTATATATATTAGTGAAGAAAGTTTACATTTTAATACTGTATATAACAATGTTTGAAAACACATCCTATGGCAATTTAACTGTATAACTGTCACTTTTACTTAATTGAAATCACACTATAAGCATCCAAGTAATGGCTCTCATTAAACGCTAAATATTGATTAGTTCGTAATATGATCTTAATTTATCAATTACTTATCGTGTACAATGCTTCTTTAATGGCCCAAGTTACCCTAAAGTATCGTAAACTTTTAAGAATTATAAAATCCCAGACTTTACTGGTGCCAATAGACGGTCCGCAGTTTTTGGGCTTGTCTACGCGTACCAGTTAACTACACCAGTTACGTCACTACTTCCCCAAGCGCACTTACCAGCCTGACCCAACGAAGGACTATATGCCTTGTTCTTCATGGCCTTGTTGCTTGGAAGGACGTTTTAATCCGGTCGGACGGGAATCAAGGTCATTTGTCTTCATATATTCAATAAGGATTCTTCGTATACTGAGACCAGAGTTAACGTCTCTATTCCAATACTGATGTATATGGTCAGCACGAAGAATATCTTTTAGGAGCAGAAACCCTTACCATTGGACGGTTCGAACTGGACATGTCTTCCGAAAAATGATTGTTGCAAATTTTTATCGGATAGACAATCGTTCGGCTATCGTTTAATGCTGGAAATGCCAGTCAGATTGCAAGATACTGAAGCTGAAAGTTATCGTCAACCAAGTTTCTCTTTATCAGGACATTGACATGCTGTGTAGTATCTTTTTGTTATTATCGCGGCAGAGGCGTCGTAGCTTGCAAACGTTGTCCTGACGTATTAACTTTGTTCTAGGCAATAACGTCAATTAAATGAGGATCACACAGGTAACGATCATTCTTGTGTTTACAGCGGAAAGTTTCAGGATTACGCATGAGTTCGGTTTTCTTGTCACACAGAGAGCAAATCTGACTGCCTAAATATTCATCTACGAGGATCATCAGGCATTTTCTGGCCAGAAACCTGCGAAAAGTCTACGCAAATCAGGACATGAATTAAACCGAATTAAAAAGAAAGTAGATACAACCTTGACCGCCACTGAGGCGTGGCCTTTCATGCTTGGTTTAAGATCTGCATCTCCATAAGCTACTATGACTCGCCGCCTATCTGCTTGGTACTTGGCTTTTCTCTGTTGTTGCCTTCTGTCTTTTTGTTGGTTTTATGACCATCGGTATCTCTTTCTGTTAAGATCTAAAGTTAGTAGAAATAACTAATAGCCGTCTTACCGATCCTTCTCCTCGAACAATTCGATTTGTCAGTCGATCAAATGTGATATTTCTCGCTCGAAATAACAACATTCTGTTTTCACGGTGTCTGTAATGACGGTTAAAGTCATGCAATCTGTCAACAAAGTAAGGACCCAATATGACTTAAAATTGTATCTTACTTGTCATTAACTTTCGCTAAGTGTCTTCAGATATTTCTGAGAACCTTGTACACTCGCATTTTTCAGTGATGCTTTATTTAACTTGTCATACACCTGTGCCTGCATGTCGGCCATCTGACGATTTTTAATTCTATGTGCTTACACCACGTAAACATCGAACCAGATCTAGGTAGTTGGGTTACTTCTATTGTCGTCATCTTCTACGTATTTCCAATTTGATCTTGCTGGTACTCTCCGTTGGATACAGAAAATTGTGTGCTTTTCTGTACGACTTATCTTGCAGGCCATCCGCCGTGTCAATCGTACTAACTACATTCCGAATGCGTAGTTTTGCACGTAAGAAGGACACAGCTTCATAAATAGGACTCTTAATTTCAGCAGGATCAATTCCTATGACCCTTGTAATCCTGGGATCCCCAATCGAAGTTGGTTTCTTCCATAGATGATGTATGCCGCGATTCCGTTGACTCAGATCTTGCTCTTTTTCCAATCTGTTGAAGTCCTTTTGGAGCTTGGGTATTGTTCTAAGAAAAATTCAGTTAGTAAGCTCAATTTGTATTTGGTAAGACTCTTACCAAAGCCGGCGCATTCAATAACATGGAACCTGATACTCCATCAGTTTCCAAATAGTAGTGAAAAACTATGGCTTTGTCAGCTATTAATAAAAGAGCGGCAAGTTAGGGTAGCTGCAAAAATGAGAGTACGTATCTTTCTATATAATAGAAGACACCTACGTTTTTCTTGGTTGTTGTCCTTTTTCGCATTTCTTTGATTTGGCTGCAATCTGTCCAGGTCAAATATAGATTCCCAAAGATGTTTTCTCCATCCAACATCTCTACGGCTACTGTCATATGCTTCTTTAGAGATCAAACGCCGGCTATGATTCCATTATCAATAGATGAGGGTCATCATCGAAGCAATTTTTCCCTATCACTATGTCATAGTGACTACAAATCCTTCCAATCATCTCCTGAGGTACAACTTTTCCTTTGTCATGACCATCGATGAGGAAACCCCAAGGCACGAATGCTGTTACTGGCATATGTACGACTTGATGGCTTGCCAAAGGCATGATCGACCAACGTTTTGACTCTAGGGCTTCTGCATCCCGATCAAGAAAAGAAGAAAGCTCAATACACTGTTGTAGGACCTCGATTGGTACGGATATATCATCGTCATTCTGATTCGTCAGAATTCCTTCATGAACTTCTTGCTCATCTTTTTCATCGCTTGGTTCAGTATCTTTATCCATCGGCAGCTCCTGGTCTTCAAGCTGGTGCAGGTATGGTAAGCTCAAGTACTTTTCCAAGTGTTTCCTAAATATCAGACAAGATTCAGTACATGCAAATCCTTGCAGTAACCTATAACGTTTACTTGTACAAGGCTTTTGCTTCTTTTCCATAGGAAGGTGCCAGAGATTTTCAATCTAGTTCGTCTACTGGCTTTTTCTTGTATACAAACAGCCATTTTCTTAGCTAAAAAGAGTAGCCGTGTTAAAGTAGGAGAGTGCTCGCGAGATGGCATTTTGAGAGCATTACCACGAGTGGCTGGCCCACTACATTCATTCTTGAAAAAGAAGCCTTCCAAACGTAGATTAGGTATGTTTTCATGTTATTGACAATATGTATTTTCGTGTCTATAGAAAAGCGATATCAGTCAATTAATAAATCCGCTTCATTGCTTGTCAGACACGTACTGGTAATAGTTTTGGGAACATATACGGATGCCAGTTCTTTGGTTGTGGCTGTCAATTGTGAAGGGATATGGTGGACTATTTAACACGTTAAGCATGTGGTCCATGGCAAGTTTTTGGGCTACCTGTGCAAGGAATGAATTATTCGGTATACGTGTTAGCCAGGTCATTTTCCCATTGCTTCCAGTCGCCTCTTGGCTATGTCAACTGAGTGCTTGTTCAAAGTTTAAATTGTTGCATTTCCCTCTTTCTCTTCCATGGAGCCAGCTGACACGAGTTTGTAGGTCCGAAGCCATAAACTTACATTATCAAGGGGAATGTCTCGGGATCGTCAACTTCCGCCCAACTGCGGATATGAAGATTGACTAAATTCATGGCATCACGGCGACGAACCTGGTGTTCTTCTGCTTTTTCACGGAATTCTTGCTAAACAAGATATTGGCATATGCCAGCATATGTGAACAATATCATACCTCATATACTTGTATTCTGGTTTGAGGATATTGGCCAGCTTTGTCTTACGAATTGCCCCACTTCTCGGGCCGTCGCCCTTCGTCAACAGCGACTTTTTCTTACTTGATCTTCCTTTTTTACCGGGTGCTTGCTCTTCTGGGAATTCCATAGAAAGAATTATAACAGGTGTCTCTGGCAGTTGGTAAGAAGGGAGTACACGTAAGAGAAATTAAAAGAGAAAGAAATTTAAGAGAGGAAGGAAGGAGGAGAAAAGAAGAACATAAAGCAAAAATGATTGCTTGAAACTTCTTCAGGTGATTTTAGGAAATCGACTCTTTCTGCTGAAAGCCTCATTTTGGCAATACTGTAGTCTCACCCAAATTTATCAAGACCTCAACTTAGTTAACCCGTCGAGGGAGACGCATTATAAATCAATGTACATCATAGCCCAGGCAGTTTTATCAGCTTATTCATAACGTCTGAACGACAGACTCTGAGGATTCCCCAATGTGTTATCAAGGAAGGAAATATGTGAAGTGGTGTCAAATTTTGTTTACTTGTCTGTTTTCTCTTCATTCCAAACGCGCGTTTCATGATGATGCGCTGTTTGCCACGTGGCTTATGGATCCTATCTATGTCTATGCGCATAATGGATACGCTGTGCAAAACATGCAATAAACAGATACAATATTTATTGCTTCTTGTTCACGTTACACCAGCTGACGTGTGGATAGCGCTGCATAATAAAGGTAATGAGCTTGTACAACTTGCAAGTTTTCGATTATCCTATGCGCGTGAAGTGCACCATAAACTGTTACGAGATGACAGATGCTATGAAATATAAACACTCTATTTGCGTCGTATCATCAGACATGGGCACTTTAAATTGCGTTACCTACGCGTTCGAGACACGCTGTTCTTTAAGGAGGGATTGGGCTGCTTCGGCTGCAATCTGATAGATAGCCTGTTCCTCACTGGAAGCACTAATCCCTGAAAAGCTTCTTCTTCTCGTCAGTTACGTCCGTTTGTCGGATCTTGTTATACAGCATCCGATATTTCCTTCTGTTTTGGAACACGTATCAATTCTCTTACATTGACGTCTCATTGTCCTGCTTTTAGACAATCGGATCGGCTTTACTATGATTGGCTGCATAAACTCACTGCAGCTCGTTACCTTCATCTGTAGGATCAAAATGCCACGTTTGGTGATAAGTGACAGCGGTATACAACCAGTACATGGAAGTAAATGACGACAAGAAATACCGAAATTAACTCTCATAGAACATAAACATTGGGCATATGTATCTGGGCAAATGTAAGACCCAGTTCTGTTTTGACTTTGTCGATTACGAAGCGTGAAACTTTGCCTTGTATTTCTTGAAGGCGTATAATATGGTTTGTAGATAAAAGTGGGTCACGGCCAAAGTGCTCCTTGTTAAGCTGAATTCGTAGCTCAGTGTCCTAGTACCCGACATTTGTTATATAATCATATTCTATGCTTTCTGTCAATCTTTAAATCCCTTCATACGATACCATCGATCCATGTTTCGAAAGGCTGTTGGAAGGTTGCCGGAAGCATTATCTAACGCATGTTTGATTGCTGAATGTGCACCTTCTACCCGGTTGGTAGACGTTTGTTCAACATGCATAAGACTGTTTGTATAAAACCCAACCCATTTCTCTTTTTGTTTGAGTTTGCTTATAACACATATTAGTCTGTGTGTCAACCAACTGTCTGCAGACTTACGTTTCTAGGATTCGACTGCTTTTTCTCGACTATTGCTTTTCTTAGCTGCAGCTTTATATGCAGCTATTGCACTATCATACTCTTGATATCTCCAGCAACTATATAACTGGTCGATAGACTTTTCCAGCTCCTCATGCTCGTCTTTAATTGGAACAATTTGCGTAAATTAACCCTGAAGTCTTGCTTGATGTTTGCTATGCATAGGATCTTGCGAGAAGCAGGGGAAAAGATGTCCAATGCTGTCGTAAGTGCTTGCTCGTTATCAGTAACAAATACGCCCGGTTGCTGAACGTTCGATGGCCAAATGATGTCGCGTAACATTTTTATGGGCCATTGATACATATCTCCCTTTTCATCAGCAATCCAAGCACACGCAACTGCGATCGTCTTTAACGACTTGTACCCGAGGTTGCTTACTCAATAACATTAACAAAGGGCATTTTATGCCGGTCGATTTTGTAAGCGGTGTCAATAAGGACCACTTCAGAAAATCTTCGTTTCCAACAGCATTGTATTTTTATGCGAGAAATAAATTCCTTGTAAAGTGTTAGGCTCATTATCTACTATCCAATCTACAACGTATTCTTGCTTTTCAAGCTCTGTAATGAAGTCGTAGATAACATGGTCTGAGTCATTTTTGAACAACTTCTGTCTTAAGTTGGCAATATCCTTGATCATGACACTATGTATGCCAGTTTCTTGTAAACGATTGTAGACAACTCTGTTACTTGCACCAGCATTTTGCATATTTCGACATTCTTTCCAGTCTCTTCGCCCAAAATTCTATGCTGATTTTATACGTTAATATCATAGGCCATAACAGGGTTGTGCTCTTCATTCATAAACCGTATTGTCGAGCTGTCTTCTTTCCGTTCCGCTTTCATAATGAAAGGACAATCGAAACGTTGTGTATCTTTCATGCTTAATCTTTTTGCGCCCTTCTTCTGTTTTTCGGTCAAGACAATAAATTGACTCTTATTCATAATACTGTTATACCTGTTTATTGCCTTTGGCAGCACGATACTCTCTGGAATGCTTACAGACAAGACTAATTTGACAATTGTTGCTACAGAGAGTACAAATAATAAATCCTTTTTCTCTTGCATAAGTGATGGCAGCAAGTCGCAGATGAACTTTTGATCTGAAAGTACAGTTAAGAACGATCGCAGTAAGTGAAAACTGTGACAGGATTCAGGAACAAAGTAATGAAGTGCGCCCAATCGTTTAGGGGTTGAAGTGCGCGAGTGAAGTGCGCGTAGACAATCCCGCAGTTTTGATGCGTGGGGTGACGTCCCTCCCCTTGCTGCGGGGTTTTAAAAAAATAAACATTGGAATCTGGCCCTTGACGCATTCAAAGCTTTTTCGTTTACTTCCGCCTCTTCGTAATCTCCCCACTCTCAAAATGTTGGCTGCCACTCGCAGAGCTTTTGTCTCTCTCCCTACTGTTACTTCTAGGGCCTCGTACGCTACTGCTTCTGCTACACAGGGTGTTCAGATTACCACCTCAAGCAATGGCGTGAAGGTCGCCTCGGTTGAAGAACCTGGGCAGAGCGCAGGTTTGGCCGTTGTTGTCAATGGCGGTTCCCGACTTGAGAGTGGCAAAAACGCTGGTGTTGCCCATTTGCTCAAGGCCTATGGTTTTAAGGTGAGAACCGCTAAAACGCGTTACTGTAATTTTGGAAAGGGTGGAAGACGAATGTAGTTGTGGAAGGAGAAACGACATACAACACGCGATTTTCGGACATATAAGCGTGACAGTACAAATTACGATTGTAGACCCGGTTTTCGGTTATATGAACAAATGTTGGACCAAGTTTGACGAACCATCGTTTTTATAATGTAGAACAACGCTAATCGCACTGCCTTCCGTATTGCTCGAGAGGCTGAAATTGCTGGTGCCACCTTGTCGTCTAACTTATCTCACGAATCGATTGTTTATGCTGCTGAGTTTTTGAAGGCTGATGCGTAAGTATACCGATAGAAAAGAAGTTAACAGTTAAAAAAAATTTTTTTCGCGAAATAGCGAGCAATTTGCTGAGATTCTTGCCGACGTCGTGACAAAGCAGAAATTCCAGGATCATGAATTTGTTGATGTTGCCAAGCAGGCAGCAGCTGAATCCGCCAGCTCCTTAGCTAACCCTGAAATTGCTGTTATTGAGGCTGCTCATCAGGTTGCTTTCCGCAACGGTTTGGGCAACTCGATCTTCGTCAAACCCACTGCTCACCTTAGCAATGCTGCGGTCAAGAACTACGCTCAACAACTCTTTACTCAGGGTAACATTGCTCTTGTTGGTAGCGGTATCGAACACGAGAAGTTGGAGAAGCTAGCTGAAGCATACTTCAACCTTCCCTCTGGTGAATCTGCTTTTGATGCTACTAAATATTTCGGTGGTGAATCCCGCATTGAGACTGGCAGCAACCAGGGCCATTATGTGCTGGCTTTCGAAGGCTTTGGTGCTGACTCTTCTGAATATGCTGCTTCTCAAGTTTTGCGTTTCGCTCTTGGTGGACAGAATCAAATCCAGTGGTTGGCAGGATCCAGCCTGCTCTCTCAGGCTGCCGCTAAGTTCGCAAGCACAACCGAAATCAAGGCATTCAATTATGGATACTCTGACGCTGGACTTTTCGGCGTCTATGTGTCGGCTCCCGCTGCTGAAGCTTCCGCTGCTGTTGCTGCTGCTGTTGAGCAATTGAATGCTGTTTCAAAGGGTGTTTCTGCTGAGCAGTTCCAGAGAGCCGTGGCTCAGGCTAAGTTTGCAGTGACTGATGGCCTCACTACTCGCTTGGACCGTCTTGAATCTGCTGGTGTTCAGGTATATGCGAAAAACAACAAATGTCGAATTAAACAGCTGATTTGTTTAGGCCCTTCGCGGTGGCAAGTACACTTCTACACAAGATGCTATTGCTGCTCTTGATAAAGTCACAGCCGAGGATGTTGCCCAGGTATATATCAGGAGATTGATTGGAAACATAACCGCTAATGGGATTGAACAGGTTGCCAACAAATTGTTCAAAGGAAAGACCACCTCCGTCGCTCTTGGTGAACTCCACAGCTTGCCGTATGCTGACTCTGTCTCTCTCTAAGACTTTTCTATCGAAGTTAAAAGTGACATGTTCTTACCAGTTCCGGATAAGCGGAATATTGTCTCATAGAAACAAAGAATACATTTTACATATCAGTAAGAAAAACGTTGGCATACAATGTCTTGCATGGATCACAGTAGTGAAAACGTTCAATTCCCGCTAACTTTGCGATAAGATGGAACGAAATACGCCTGCATTAAAGAAGTATATTTCACGAGATATCAGAACCTCGTTCTCGTTATTTAGCAAGACAATCTGGTCTTGGTCATAGAAGTTTAGGATTCTAGTTCTTTGCTCACAAGCATATGTAACAAGAAAAAATTCGTTTGCATGACCTTATCTATTGCTTGTAACAATAACCTTATAGATAACTTTGAAAACCTGTGTGTTTCACTTTGTTTAGTTATCGCCTATAGAGTCAACCTCAATATGGATTTCAAATATTTAGCAAACATTTGTTGCATTAATAGTATTCATAGCAGTGGAGAAAAAGAAGGCGAGCGAAATTGCTTCAGGCTATATATATGGACGCACTTCTGGAGTGGTACGCAGGTGGCCTATGTTGGGTCAAGTAGGGTTTTTCATAGCTCAAGGAATAAATAAAAAGCAAATGTGAAAAGCTAAAAGATAGAATTGTCCAACCTACATAAGCTCAATCCATGTCAGAAGCTCCAACGGACTATGTTGATGTTCTGCGTTGCACCCTGAGTATCTATGAAAGAAGAATATGAAATGGCAGAATAAGACACAACGGATTTGCTGCAATTGTTCCCTATCTGCCCTACTTTGTCAACGAGTGGTGTTTTGCAATTCTTCATGGAAAAAGCGATCGCCAGGTTGATATAGGAAAGGTAGCCCCAAACAGTAATCAGAACGCCAAACCTTTTTAATGTGTTGATTTCGCCAAGCTAGGTTTCCATACGTAATATAGTCTGCTTTTTTGATAAACAAAGAAAAACCTCAAACAAATCCTTAGTGTTAAGCCCTTGAAAAAGGGGCGAGCACGAATGTGTATTATTCGCCAATCAAGTTATTTCTGATACCCTTCTAGTGGACATACACTTCGCAAGAAAATTGAAGGGCGAGACTCATAAAGCCGAATTAGGACGTGATGATTCCACACCAGAAGAATAGGCATATGGTCCATAGCTTGCCCGGTTGACCCTAGTATAAACTAGGATTTACTGCATCATATGAGTCGGCTAACCAATCATACCAGATCCGCCGCTTGTCCATGAATCAGTACTATTAATACACTGCTTTCTTGTAGTCGGCTGTTGATCAATATCATCATAAAGTGGATGATATGGTGCGAAATACGGATGCCCTATTTGCGTTTTGTGGACCAGATAAGGATGAGATGAGCCTCAGTGATCAACAAAGGATTGAACCAGCATGGAAAGAAATAGGCAGTGCCTCGTGGATGGCAGGTAAAAGTATCATAGAACAAAGCGGAAGTACGCAAGAAAAACAAACAGAAAGGAGAAAACGAAAGGAACAATGGCAGAAAAGAAGGAGAAGAAGAGGCCATTGGCTACCAGGTACATAGTGGAGGAGTATCGTAGGCTTTTCCTGTTTCATATCTTGCCATGGAATATCTCAACAGCCGATATCAGTTTCTACGATCAAGCTTGAGTGTCTGAGAGTGGCAGAAATGACTGTTGTATGTGTTAGAGACAAATGAGATAAAAGAAAATCGGACAATAGAATCCTTTGAGACTGAGTCGAGATTGTTTTTATTATCATTATGTTTTCACGACTATTTATATGTTGTCTCTAAATGTAAGTGTATGCGTTGTGTAATGTGTTGTTCTATGTGTTGTCTCTATAGATGCAGTGTAGATCTATGAGGGTAGAGAAATGTAAAGAAAGAGGGAAAGAACCACCTTGCATAGATTAAACTGTACACTTAGTTTGATACATGATGCATGTAGTAAGATGGTCTGATCGTCTTTATACTGCGTAAAGGAGAGAGCTACATTGCATGTAAAATACGATGATCCATATA
>MZZL01000391.1:77060-102279 GCA_002749535.1 Apophysomyces variabilis | reverse complement strand
CTCTATAGATGCAGTGTAGATCTATGAGGATAGAGAAATGTAAAGAAAGAGGGAAAGAACCACCTTGCATAGATTAAACTGTACACTTAGTTTGATACATGATGCATGTAGTAAGATGGTCTGATCGTCTTTATACTGCGTAAAGGAGAGAGCTACATTGCATGTAAAATACGATGATCCATATACCAAATTGGGAAACTGTATTGTAGTCCCGCTATTAAGGTGTATAACGACATACTAGCTATACGACAATGACAAGTGGAAGCGCTTCAAAAGACAAGAAACATAGTATTGACGTCTTTCGGAGACGCGATGTTTGCTAAAAAATGCGTGTAGAAAGCCAAAATGAAAGGCGCAGTAAACAAGTGCACCAAAACAGAGAAAATATCAAAGACCAGGTGAACTACTCGCAACAAAGTTTACGGCTATTGCATGTCTCTGGTATTACATGGTACATCTCATGGGTCCGAAAATTGTACATCACATGTGTAATTCATGCAAGCGAAAGACTTTCGCAAAACGTTTGAACTACCGAGGATATATCCCACTATATTATTCAAGCATCCCAAAACTGTAGGATACTATGGCAAAGGGATGTGAACGCGAGCAAAAACATGTTTGCCATTGCAGAATGTATCTGAGCAGGGCATTGGCGGCCTTAACCTTTCTTGAAATCGATATCGACAAAAATCCCAACTGTTGTTCTCGTTGAGAGATTCGTATTTCTACAAAGCTGTCGTTTTCTATGCTTTTATATGAATTATTGATGTGTTCTGCTGTAGGTACTTGCACTGATAAGCTTCCTTAAATAGGTATTGGTGAAGATACTTTCTATGATCTGTTTGTTAACGATTAATATTTCTTGCAAAAAGAGAAATCGGAGATGGCGAGTTTCCATAAGATAACGAAGTGTAATAGAGTCTTTTTTTTGTGCATGTATATGCTTTACTATATAATTCAAGTCCAATTATTTGCCAGTGCATACTTGGCGTTCATACAACGCAAAGAAACATTAGAAGTCGCACAACTAATTGTTCAAAAGACTCGATTTATTGAATGACTGTGGACGCGTTACTACGTAAGCACCTCCGCCTTAGCCCAGTCTCAAGGAAAATATAAGAAAAAAAGAGGAATGAGCGAATTAGGAAGAAAGGGAAGATTGAAGTTGCAGACCACAATAGGAAGTCGGTGTGTGAATGTTGCGACTGCAAGGTGGGGTTTGGAAGATGTGCTCAGGCGCGTGACACAGATGGTCAATAAAAAGTAAGAAGAACAAAAAGAAGAGGGAGGCCAAGTACGTCGCCAGTAGGGAAACTGACGGAAATTGTGTAAGGGAAGCGAGTAGCTAGCTGAGAACGAAGGAAATCGGGTCAAGGGCAACAATAGGGACTTGCAGACGACGATGGGCACTAGACAGCATATGGCGTGTTGACGGCCAGGGTGAGACCAAGTAGGGCAGCTCCGGCATTCCCAATCTTTACCACTATCTATTCAGCCTAATCTCCAGCATATACAGCGACTACGTTCTTGTAAGGACATCGGGAGCCAAAGGATTCTGCGCGAATCTACTACTATACTAAAGAAACCCTTAAAAGATGTTTGACTGGGACAAATTTGCATTGAAGGCAGTTTTCTCAAATAACATTTACTCATCATTCGTGGAGAGTTTCAAAACACTCTGCTTTTCGAATATCACCTTCCATATTTGAAAATTAGCACATCCTTTAGGAAATTACTACGTTTAGAAGGTGCCTGAAAAAAAAAGGTATGCATAAGTACTGTCAAAGCCTGTTGGGCTCTGTTACGTTTCTTCGCACTTTTCATTCATCATAATCTTTTCTTCATCATGCCGTTTTACTTTTCTTGCTTTAAGGAATAGTTATTCTCAGTTATGTAGTAAGTTATATCAAGCTAACTCTGCTACATTGCATGCTACGATTTTCAGTTTGTCAAGGCTGCTGATGTTCATAGTAAGCTTTGTCCGTTTCATGAGAAACTTACTAACGTTTTTCTATAGATTCCTGTTTTATTTTTGGTATTTAGTCTCCCTTCTGTTGTACTCTCTGCTTGATCGATCTTTTTCAGTTGCAAATAGTAACCAACTACAAGAAACAATTTTTATGCATAGGTATTTCCAAACATTCGCAAACTGCAACTGTTCTCACATATGTTTTCATTTTAGTGAGCTTATTGCATTGATTAGCAAACTCGATCTATGATAGAAAATTCCATCAATACTGTGCGGCAGATCTACAGGTTTTTCACTGATCATCTATTGAAGTTGTCATCGCACTCAGCAATCATGCCCGGTGAGACGGCATATGTTCTACGGATAATTCTTTCCTTGAGAAATAGGTCCTCTACCTTTCATTCTAGGTCATCGACCGTTCCCGGCCTGGGCTGCTTTCTGCAATAACAATGAATAGAGCACAACAGTACACTCTTCATGATATGAGTATATCTGCTATAGCCAGCCTTTTTTTTATACACAGCTGTATGTTGGGCAAGAATCTTTTTATACAATGGGAATGCGTTTTCATGCCCAGGACAGGAGAAGCTGCGTAAGCAGCTTCGACAATTATTTACAGTCATTGTTCATAGGGAACTATACAAAGGTAATGTTGTACAATTTTTCTTTTGCTATAGTTATGGAGTGATGTGCAATGGTGCTGTAGTCTTTGATAGTCTGTTTCATAGTGATCGAATCTCAGATTTAGAATCTTCTTATTGTTCAATATCCTCTTTGCAGATTTGGACGCAGTATCTTAGATAGTTGTTTCGAGACATTAGTCTCTCTTCAGTAGATCGATTTCTACATTGTATTTTCGCTTCATAATTGTCTATTTAATATATCCATGTCCAGCACCAAATGGGTCGGTGGATGGGCGGCAGGCGGGCTATGGGGGATGGGGGATGGGGAATGGGTGATGGGTGGGGTGGTGAGAAGCCTTGGTGCACTGCGGAGCGAGCGGGCCAAAGCTGGTCTATTATACAAAGCAGAACAAATTGTAAAATCTATAGAAGGCAACTCTAACACTACAAACCTGCCGCATTGCATGCGTTACAACACTATTTAGCTTTCCTTTTGCTCTACCAATCTTTTGTTTCACCATTGCAAACATCATGTTATACAATGCCTGATATTGTTCATAGTGCATGGAATAACTCATCCTCGCCTCACCAGCCCATTGTTTCCGGTGAACCCAGTGAATGATATCCGAAAATCGCGGACGTGCATTTTACTAACTGCCTGTCATTTGGATTACTTTTCCCCAAGTTGAAGATGCCAATCAGAATAATAATGTTTATTCTCATATAGAACCTAAGGATATTTCTTCCTCAGTTGATATACCCTCTTCTGTTTTGTATGTACGTTAAATACGTCCGGGAAGATCCCCTTCTTCCACCTTAATATGCATGAACATGGGAGCAGTGACCGTTGACATACCTTGCCATCATGCAATTACGGAAAAGTCCTTTAAATCTATACCTAATAATACTATCTTCACCCTTTGTTGTCTGCAGAATTAAATAAAATTACTTCTTCTATGACCACACCACAACCTTCAAGTTAATTGCTCATTGCGGTTACTGAAGCTGGAAAGCATTCAGTACCAACATCCAGACGTATAACGATGATTTTGTTTTTCTGTCTCCGAAGTGTTCAACTTTATCATTGCCCAACAGATCCTGTTGAGCGATATAACCCTTTTTTGCATTCATAGTAAATTATACTGCCAAATAGGAGGTATTACGTATTAGACTTCTTTACGGGTTGAGCAAGGGGTGTTGAAGCACAGAGACAAGTATGAGGTTCACAAATCCATGGCGTTAATGTGAATTCAGATATGAAACAATCATATCTGCTGAGTTACTTTTACTGCTCTCCCATCCATACCGCTTTTTTTTTTGCATTGACAACATCAGATGGGCCTTTGAAAATAGAAGTTTTGGTTATGTTGTTGTTGACAAAGAGTGTGCGGACTTTTCTTCTCAATTACTCATCTTCTCCTCAGGTCAAATACTTCCGTATATTTTTGAATATAGATTAACTCTATATCACATAGTTGTGCTGCCGGTAATGTTTGGAGGAAGTCCTTTGCCTCCTTTGGATTTCCTGCTTTGGCTTTCTGTGTTTCTCTCAACGGCTCGTCCCTTGGAGCATCAGCGTCTCCGAAAAGAGTGCGCTCACCCTGGATGGGGTATGATGTCTGTAAGTGTTTGATTGATAATATTATTTCATGCTTTCATACTGACGATGCGGTTGTTTTACAGCACGCGACCACTGTTGGCTTTCTGATTTTTCATGTACGTCTTTTGTCATTGATGGGATCACGTTTATGCGTATTCCTTTTCTTGCTGAGTGTACATGATATCAATGGCATAAGGGATTCATTGATCGTTTCCACTCTTCCCTACTTCAATGTACATGTTTAAACCGATAAGTATCAAAATTCTCTCAGCGCAATCATTACTGACTCATTTGGAATAAGAAATGATACCAAGGCGGGAGGTCATTATTTTTTTTTTACTTCCCAGCCTTTCTCTGCCAGGTCTTAAAGTGAACGCATCATTATTCCCCAATTAAGATGCCAATAATATCTTAGGCGAGTTTATGATGCCTGCAAGTGACAAATATAGTGTAGCTGAAGCAAGCAGTTTATTGTCTGGAATTTTTTTTTGCTATGCAACTCTTTGGCCGGCATTCATTTAAAACCGGCTAGCATTGCCGCTCATTTGTTATATACAACTCCGTGCTGCGCTGGATAGGACACGCACGCGGGTACCAGCCCATATGCGCTGGAATTGCAAGTTCGCTTGTAATCCATAAAATTCAATAGTATTATCTGACCCAAAGTTGGGTCTATTGCATGATTGGATGATCATCGGAATCGCTTATTGAAAAATTATATTCCCTTTTGTCCGTAGTGGATAGTCTTCTTTTGCTCGCCTGCGATCCATGAACGCATATCCTCCAGAGTATCTGGCTCATCTTTTACCTGTCATCGCGTTTTATGGTCTTGACACAGTCCAAAAATCTAATGCCGAGAATTTCCCGGAAAATCAGCATCAAACGCGCACTCAAGTCCCCCCTTTAAACACTCGATCACGCTGTGCTACAACTCTACTGTCCATTTTCGCTAGTAACGAAGAATATTCTTTTTATGATTCAGCACGAAGCTTAAGCTTAATCAATTCTGCAACTCCACCTTTTCGTTTCGTCGCTGTCGCTAAGGTACGGTAAACTGGGTGGTTGAGTCACAGCTGAAACCTGTAGGAAGGATGACGTGCTGGCCCTCCATGGACGTTTGTCTCTATCACCCTTATCCTCTCAGTCTCCACTTTGTCCTGACGGTCTATTTTCTCCAGAATGGATGAGAAGACATATGAGAGAGCCTAGTGCTGTTATTGGGTTTCATGAACTCTGGGATTGGTCGGATGAACCAGATAACCCAACAAAAACGAAGCGGGAAGTGGGCCCACTGACATCCCAGGTTCTAATCGATCCTATGGAGCGCCAAAAAGATGCGGCCTTGTCGCAAGAATTGAACGACAGGAGGTAAACAAGAAATAGATTGTATAGCGATCCATCAACACCATGGATAGAAAGCATTTACAGGAAAAAGGCGTCAAGTTCGCAGCTGTTATAATTTTGAAAGACAAGCATTTGAGTAATGTGTTGAACGCCACGCCGGCGAAGAAGCTAACGGAGAAGATTAGACGACGCGTCGATCCAGGAACGCTTAAACCTAATACAAAAACAATCGGGCCTGGACACCAAGCATTCTTTTTTTACCGTAGCGACTGGGAATCCTCGCGAATTGCAGGAATTTGTCAATACGTAAGATTACGGATAGTGTCAACGTTCCCGAGATAATGGATGGATCTAGATTATGTCGGTTGATGCATGAACCAGTTATTCAGTTTTATAACAACAAAATCAAAAAAGCACGCAAGAAGAAATCCAAACTCCCTTCTCCTGGATTGTCTACTGCAGCTTCTAAATCCAATGAACCACAGCCATTGCCTCCGAGAGGATGGCTGCTTCGATACGACCTGAAAGTTGCCATTTTCCAAGAATTGAAACAGGACATCGAAAGTGCCGTAAAGTAAGTTGGTCTCGTTAAGTGACAGTACATCAATTTAGTTTATCTAAAGGTCATATGAACATGTTTACGCACAATTGGGCGATCTGATTGGCCCAGCTTCACATCTTTCTGGAGATATACGTCTTCCGGTTCGGGGAAAACGGTGGTGGGAAGCCAGAGAATTAGCTGATTGTGTCAATTTCAAGGTATTGTGAATGATATCGAACGTACCTTCTAATAAGTTATGTAAAAGATTTGCAGGATTTATTTATGCTTAAATGATCCAACGTCTGCATTGACTCAGATGAACGGGCATTTACATCTGTTCCAATCCTATTCAAGTACCTGGGGTATGGGAGAGCAGTCGTTTGAATATTGGGCCTGGTTATCAAAGCAGTAAGTTGTTCTTGTACAATGAATCGTCACGTTCTCAGAAAATCATTAGATATAGAGTTTTCGCAGATGTGCTGGATGCGGCGGTACAGTGCGGATTTAAAATTCCGTTAGCCACTGCATATCTTCATCCTGCTGGATCCTCTAATCTACCAGGAAGTCCTTTACTTGGCGCAACCGGCGGCGGATATGATATTGGCAATAGTATGACTGGTTGCAACCCTGGTGCTATACTACAACATGCTGGTTTTTATTATCAATTAGCTGCTAAGTGCTGTGCTGAAAGACGTCGGCGATTTTTGGAGTTAGAAAACGGAGCATCGCCAACGCTGGGATTATCTGCATCAGTTGTGGATGACGAAGCGCCAGCGACATCTCTTGCGACCTTGCTTGCCAATGAGCGCCGAGTTGACCATTCGAACTTGACCATAGAGTTGCTTACCAAGAGCTATGAACAGTTTAAGAGATGCAAAAGTGGGCGGATGACACTATACCTTGCAGCTGAGATTGCAGGAACTTACTATGAAACTGGAAAATATGAGATGGCTCTCAAATTCTTTGAACGCATCGGCAAGACCTATCGCAAAGAGAATTGGCATATGGTTTTAACGTCCATATTACGATGGTCTTTGCGCTGTGCCAAGGAGCTGGGATCATGGGAACGGACTGTAGAATGCCTTGTGGAGCTCATGGCAGACACGCTTCCAGTAGCAGAGCAGAAGCGGGAGGAGATCCAAAGAGAACTGGTGGATATTCTTGACAAAAAGGAGAAACCTCCATTGGTTATAAATATGGATCAGATAAACGCATTTGTCCTATGTGATGCTCAGTTTCAAAGAGATATGGTTTCGGTAGATACAGCTCTTCGATTTCAGGTCACTCTCAAAACAAACGCTCAATCTCCTCCCTTGCCATTTCGATTCGGCTCTTTGCGCATCTTATTTAACGATCCACAATATAATCATATTCTTATGGATAATCATGAAGAAGCCGATTCCGCCGATTTATTGCTTTTTGACTATAGCGATCGCCTGACGAAGGTTACCGAAGGAGAGTATACAGGATGGTATACTGCAAGCACCAATCTAGCGATATCTCGCAGTCAGACGAAGGTTTATCAAGGGACCATTATGCCTAATGTTTGTGGCGACTTGAAGGTAAGAGGAAGGGAACCGTGACGTTACATTAAAAACTTATGGATAACATAGATTCTCGGTGTCTGTCTTGATATTGTCGGCTCAAGCTGGAGTGTCGGGTTAAATTACAGCTTCGATAGTGTTGCAGATTCCAAATTAGCTAGCCGCCGAGGGTGGTACGAAACTATGGGAGGTATAACTTTGCAAAACTTAGAGAACCAGTTCATCATATTGGGATATAGACAAAGAACAACAACGGCCTAAGTTACGATTTCTCGAGGGTAAAGGTGAATTAACCTGTGCAAGGTAAGCAACGAGAGATTGGTCAGAGAAGGCAATTGCGGCTATAAAGGATGTCTTGGAGATTGCAGACTGAGCCCTCCGTAGGGTTATACCATGTCCACCACGTATCAAATTAGCGATAAACTACAACCCACCTGCGCTCTTGGACGAACACTTTGCGTTAAAGGTTACAGTAGCAAGCGATGAGTCGGAACCGATCGATCTCACGTTCTCTGTACACATCAGCAACACAGAAGGCAAAGGTAATATCAAGCGTTATTTTGAAATTTCTAACCTATACTCTTCAGTTACCAACGATTATGTACTTTTTTCGGACGAGGATGACGTGAAATTACCTACGCGCGATCTTGCTGTGGGCTTGCTCAAGCCGCAAGAGACTCGCACCCAAAATATATACCTGCACGCTAACTCTATTGCGGGCTCGAGATTTATAGATGTGAAGGTAAGGTATCACTCATGCTTCATCAATGATAACAGGTATATAGGCTCGGTATTTCTTTGCAGTCAGTGACGTAGAAGGTGGTACAGAATTCATGGAGAAGCATGAACAAATCGAGATACCATTTGTGGCTCCTTTTAATGCAAGCTTCGAACTGCATCCTCAGAGCGAAAGTACATACCAATCACTTTCTCCTGAACTCAGCCGAGTGGAGAAATGGCTAGTAGTGGCTGCTATCCAATGTTGCGCTGAATCAGATTTAGAGATATATGATGTGCAACTGAAAAAGGATGTAAGGGCAGGAAAAATGAATGTTAATGCTACTGAATGTTGATATCTTAGACATCAACTTATCCGGATGTATCGCTAACACCAATTGCAGCCTCCGATGAATCAAGAGTGGAGAATGATCATCAAAGTAAGGAATTACTCCCAATCTAAGCTGGATATTAACAATATGAGTAGGATGGAAAGCAGGTCATATTTACAATATGAATTACCTCCTCAAAGTACATATTGCGGATGTAACCGAACTGCAGCCATATGTTCCTATGGGATCCATAAGTATCCGCTGGAAAAGGTAACGTCACAGATTCCTACAGCAGTGATTAATTGGTTTGTCTGAATGAACAGATATGGCGACAAGGGCCCCATGGCAATGACAGAGCTGGTTCTGCCAAAATTACCATTTCAGCAACAACACCTTATCGTTAACACAGGTAATCATAGTTGCAGTGAAAAAAGACCTATAAACTTTGCTCTTTTTCTACCTTTCTTAGATTGCTCCGCTGAAATGTATGTTGGTGAACCGTTCACACTGACCTTTACTGTGTATAATCCGACTGTGCAGTTGACAGAATACTCCGTGGCCGTTGAGTTCAGCGATGCCTTTGTCTTTTCTGGGTATAAGCAGTGCAGAGGACGATTACTCCCGTTGTCTCGAACATCGTATCATTACACTTGTTACCCCTTATTAGCAGGAAAAGTGCAGTTACCTCGTCTTAAATTGACGGCCAGACAGCAAGGCACAGAAACCGAAGTACCTGTGGAATTTTTGGGTACTGGTGCAGTTGCTGTACTAAACCAACCCACACAACCAAATGAAAAACTGCAGCAGCAAATAGTTGGATTTGTGAATGCAAGGCGGTATTTCTGAATGAACTAGTCTAACATAATAAAAACATAATGGATCATTTACCAAACTCACATTTAAACGGTTCGATTCGTCATTCGGGCGATGTTTGCTGAATCATCCATTCGGAATATCCAAAATACAAAAGAGGATTAAAAAGTCAAGGCAAATTTGGTTTCATGTAGGGACAATCCGACTTGACTTAGTTGAAGCAGAGAGGAAAAGAAGCTTGCGCCCATTATTACTGCATCTTCCCACCGTCTTTTCACCGGACAATGATATCGGATTTTCAAACCAAACGCAAAGATTGAGTGCCTCAGAATGCAACGTCCTAAACTTTGAATGGCAAGCCTAACACAAATGACACGCAACAGAATTCTAGTTGTTGGCAACTCGGGTGTAGAGAAACTAAATTTTGTCAAAAGTACGCGTTTTGTATCAGTCCGTCTACTAACATGATCTTGCAGAGCTCTTTCAAATATCCCGTCGTGAATTTCCACAATCCCAAGTAACTCACGACTTGGAAGTATCGGACGGGAAATGCCATAAGTTACGGATCCCATGGCTTATCGATACGAAATATTATACAGCTGAAGTCGAGTTTTTAATCGAGGACTTCCACATTGACAAACATCGCGAAATGGCTCAAACATACAAGAACCCAAACGATGAGATCGGTCAAACTGTCGATGCCTTTATCTACATTTGCACCAAAGACGACGTAACTCACCAAATAAGCCTTTTCCGCCGCTGATACTTGTTCTGTAGTTAGACACGTTTCAAGGGATCCGAGACTGGCTCACTTTCTTGGAAGATTGCGACCCAGCCATCCGACTATGCGTTGCTGATGGCACAGCCGAAGAAGATGCCGAAACAATTGAGAGTTGGTGTATAGACAACCAGTTCGAATATATTGATATGACAAGAACTACGGATATCACATTTGACAAAGCAGGCGCTGACTTAGCTCTTGAAGTTTTGCAAACCAACATGTGGGATGGAATGACACGGAAAGATAACATGTCAGCTGCAAAAAATTTAAAGACTGAGGAACAAGAGCAGCTACACAAGGGTATATCTAGGTAACGCTTTACGAGCATACTGACAGATTTTTTACTAGAAATGGCCGACTTAAACTTAAATCCAGAACAAGGTGAAGAAAACCAAAAATCCTTATGTAACGACTCTGATGTCGAGGAAGGGAATGAGGATGGAACTGGTAGGATTGGAAAATCAGATAATGATTATTTAATACCCTGTAGAGTTCTTAATGGATGAAGACGTCCGCCTCATGCAGAAGGAATTGTTTGGGTGCATTTCTGAAGAAGACGGCTTAGACAAAGCATTTGAGGCTTTACAGGCAATACGAGGTATAAAGCTAACAAAATCTTTATATGGGTTTTATTGATCTGGAAAGTATTGAAGACAAAGGGAGAACGCTGCCGGATAGCGAACGAAGAAAGCTGGCGGCCCAGGTTGCCCTTTCATTTGCCGCTGAGCTGGAGCTGTAGAAAGGCTGCCATAGATCCTTGCCAAATGAACGAAATCTCCTGAGGTATATTTCCGGGAACAATATCACAGTCGATGGAAACCGACAGCTGGCACAGCTCTCCGATCGATGTTATTTTCATATCACTAAAAAACTCCCCCAAGAAAAATAAAATAAAAATAAAAGAAATGTACTGCAATGTTGGAGTATTTACTTAGTATACGATCTACTATGTTCTTTTTACGTGAGATGTATTAAGGAAGGAAACAAAAGCCTACAAGCTTCCACGTCTGGGAAGGCAGGAGCCAGGTCTTCTATCGTCTTCATAAAGGAGCTGATTGGAAGATCTACTTCTGGCCGCTGCTTGAACGAAACATCTTTCGTCAGCGTAGACACATGCTGCTTTCCAGACAATGCCCTTTACGTAAGTATCATATTTGCTGTTTACTTTGCGCTATCTTTCTGTGGTCAACAGATAGTGGGTCAAAGGAATTTGTTTGGGAATTACTACGCGCACTAAAAGTTTGAGTCACTTTAGTAGCTTTTCCTTTTCATACGGCGTCAACCAATCACCGCCGTAGGCTTCTCTAAGCTAATACCAGCTTTTCGTGCGCGAGATGACCATATACTTCATGTCAGCTTTTAGTGTTCGAGAGAAATAATACGCTTCATACGAATTTTAGTGCGCATGCATAAACGATTATGCATAAATTTTTAGTGCGCGAAGATCAACAGTATATCTCTTGGCAATATTTAGTATACAGTATAAGTAATTTTGAATAGGCGAAAAGTTTTATTCTGCATAGTGGACATTGCACTTCCTCTGAAGTTTATCACGCAGCCTACTATTAGCTGTAAAGGCGCAGCTCGCGCACTAAAAGTTAACAAGACATGCATGGTCATCTCGCGCACGAAAGCTGGCATTAGCTTAGAGAAGCCTACGGCGGTGATAGGTTGACGCCGTATGAAAAGGAAAAGCTACTAAAGTGACTCAAAACTTTTAGTGCGCGTAGTAATTCCCATTTCTTTCTGTTTCCTAAGGCAACGACTTTATTTCAGCTTGAAAGAGTACGATACGATTCTGAAAGCAAATCCGCCGTGTTGTTACCTATGGGAGATTACAGGATTCCTTAATACATATATTGATGCCCATTGCTTTTCTCACCGAGAAAGCATTGAGCCAGTAACGAATAGCATGAATATCTTCCCATAAGTCCTACTACTTCCTATAAGATACGATTATTCATCCCATTGACCTGACCACTGAGCAGCACCACTGAGGCTTCAGTGAGTAAGAATAAGACTTATATGCATTATTTGGTAACCTTGGTGCTATGGATTCAGGGTGCAAATTTGACTGTGTCCTAAACGGTTGACGTAGCCAGTCTCAAAATTGTCTGAAATTCTGTGACCAAAACAACGAGCTTCCTAAAGATGGACGACGATGAGTTGCAAGCCATTAGGGCAAAACGATTGGCTGAACTTCAGTCAAGCGGCCGGCCAGAGGTATGCAAAGATCTCAACGCAGAACCGGATATGGCCCTGTATATCAGCTGAAACGCGGCTTCCATCCTCGTCTTCTGCAGTTGCTCAATCAGACAATGGAACGATATGACAAATACTATTCATTTTGTAGGGTAATCTTTCCGGACCGTCGCATATTATGGGAGGAGATAATAACTCGAAGGAGAATGACGACAAGAAAAGGTATGCAGCGTGTTCAGTTGTCGGCCGTCTGACGAATGAAAATCAATCAGTCAATTGGAAGAAATGAGACGCACAATGGTAAACGAATACAAGAAGAATGGGGCCAAAAACTAAGACTTTGTGAAAGCTTTTTCAAATTTTGAGTAGCGATGCCAGAGAACGCTGTATGTAATTTTGAGTATGATTTCTTTGTACATTTACTTTGCGTAGTGGCTAGAATTCAAATGGTCAAGAAAGAGAAGGCACGAGCGGTAGAAGATTTACTGATTCGGATGGCCCAGAGCAATCAACTACGCGGTAGGGTCACAGAGCAACAACTGATTGATCTGCTCAGTCAGATCAATCAACAGGAGCCAAGTACATCCCAGACACGCATTGTGGTAAAGTCTTCCGTGTTATAATGCAATGCCTACTGATATTTATCTTCTCTATAGTACAACCGCCGAAGATTTGATGATGCTTCTGACGATGAATATGACTTGTAACGTATATTTGTACTTGGCCGTTGATATATGTTATATATGAAGCTAGCTGATTAAAGCATGTTGATTGGATTGCGATACCGATAGCAATATTTCCGCTTAGTATATTCTGCACATGACCTTATTAGTTTGAAGTTGGCTGGGCTATCGGCAAAAACCACGAGATTATAGGAAAGAGTGTGTAGAGGGTCACGTTGTAGCGTAGGTATCCTGTGCTTCCGCTGCGTGAGCGATAGCAATTTACGGCTTTATCAAATGGGGCATAAAAATCTTTTCTACATCTTTCTCTGTAGTTCTGGAGGTTAGACATTTTGACTAATGATACGTACATCTGCAACTCTCAATCATCGAAAATTTTTTGCTTGTCGCGGCTGAAAACTTTGTCCTTATCACAACGCAAAGATCATGAAGTTTAAGCAATCCTACGAGGGAAAGCTTTGAGATCGACAGATAGAGAATCATTCTCTTCTTCTTTAAACCGGAACATATATATTAGTCGTGGTTACGAAGACATTCTGATGTCATTGTTGGCGTTTGCTTCTTTGTATTTCGGTTGGACACCTTTCCTCCTGCTAAGTTGTCGACCGCAATATCTGACACCAAATGGAAAATAGACTGCTTGGAGCCGCAATCAGAAATTCCCGGAAACTGATAGATTTCATTGAAAAGGTTACTCATCCTGCAGCATATTCGGACACTCAGGAACTATTCCCTTTAAATTTCTTGCAGCATCACGTCGCGTTTATTTCTGTATCACTCGCTTTCCAATGTTGTCTGGATTAGCCAGGTCGTAATTTCGTCGGCGAAAGGCATACACCATGTCTATCAAGAAAAGCACCTGGCCGAGATTATAAACTAGTGTAATTGCATAAAAGAAGTTCGCATTGCCACTTCCAAAATATATCCATAAGTGCCAAAACACGAAGGCCAACACGGATGAATGTACGAATATGCTTAAAACGAAAAATCCGTATCTGCGATCTATAGCATGACAGGTTATCAAATGCCTCGTACTGTAACAGAACCCATACATTTGCAAAACTCTCTGTGAAGAGGGAGAAGCGCTAGATAAAGCGCAGTGTCACCAGCTGTTGGATAGCTCTTGAAAATTGCCATAACGCCACTTAAAACTGTTATGCCACAGATAGGATGCCGACTAGAAAGGTGTGAGAAGCTCTCCCGCTGTTATTGTGCAACTTACCGAAATGCTATGCATATGGGAGCCACAAATATCAGCACATGGAATTGAAAGATCATCATGAAGAACATGCGGAATTGGTCAAAGATCTCTATAAAAAAGTACCAAAATGTGCCAATGTTGGGTGTCAACTCCGCAACCGACAATCTACCAGATAAGTTACAACGGGACAAAACGCGAGAATGACACAAACATACATTACCCCATAGCTTGCTGATACAAAGTCCCACGAACCCACTAGCTGCCGGGATATTATAAGTAAGAAGCTCATCCAGGCAAGGTAACAACCAAATGCATATGGGAGCTATTTCGTAGGTGTTAAGCCTTGGTTACGTTTACCAGCCTTCCCTTACCCGTGCCTTTGAAGAAATAATGGTCAACAGTGAAGGTACGAGCATCACTGGATATAAGCTTAGATAAGTTGCAACAGCAGCCCATAGCATCGATAATGACATATGACCTTACGGTACATCAGAATTTAGCGAACATAAAAACGCGTCTGCGTTACCTGATATCGCCCACATAAGTGCACTAATAACGCTCAAATTGCTGAATATGATGGTAGATTTTGAGACACATGATGCAATCGTAAGAGGATTGAATAGGTAAAATGCTGCGATTCTCGAAGGCTGGTAAGGTATGGCATCTTTTTCCACTTCCAGCTTAGAGGAACCAGTATCAGCTTCTTGCGTGATCCTTGCGATGTTTTGAAGACAATGTGCAATAATTATATCTGTGAGGCAGTATAACAGAGATATAATAGGTGCAGGAAAGTTTGATAGGAACGTAAACATATATAAGAGAGCAGGTGCCTGTTGAAGTAGAATTTAATCGATAACATAAAAACTAGATTATGAGTACCTGATGGAACAACCCGCCATCATATGGTGCTACATTGCTGTTGTAAAGGTAGACTCCTTCAGATACTGTGTTCCGCAGAGATAACATGAGTCGAGTGTTTACGGATTTGCCAATCTCTGGTTAGGGATGGCAATGCTTACATCGTTTGTAACTGGTTAGTGGAGTGACTAGCACGACACTTTGGGACAGCGTCTCCACCAAGGTAGGCACGCTGAACATGAGCAAGCGTATCAGGACTGCTGCTCCATAAAGACATGCATTATTATTTAATAGTGCATGGGACCATGGAGAGTTCGCTATTGATTTTGCAGACATGCGCCTGGTTTCTTTTCCCTTTTCTCTTGTTGACAAGAACAGGTTCCGCTGTTGGACTTGCAAAATTTCCAGAAGGGGTTTCTCTTTGGACGGTCGTTTTCTGGACCTGCATTGATTGGATTCATTGTCAGAAATTATTTTATCCGAGGTAAAGAGCTACCGCTTCAAACGCAAGGTTTCAGATAACGGCATTTTCCATATGGAATAGCATTTCATACTAGACATTGCATGCACCATTATGAACCGTAAAACGACCTATAACAAAACCTCAGAAGATTCTTTTCTCTGTCTATTAAGTTGCTCCTTGTTTGCTGCAGTTGCCATCTTCGCTTTGGTTCCTTAGAGAATTCTTTATAAATGACAAGCAAAAAGTATATCATACACACAATTAACTCCCTGCGCTAAATACTAATGACCACTTTGACAAACCACTACTCGTCTTTTTCCACCTTTTCCATCAAAATCTTCATCAAATTATTTTGTATTTCTTCCTCGCTTTGAGCATCTCCGTTTTGCTGCATTTGCTGTACTAAATCCTTCACTTTGGCCATCAAATCTTCATCTTGTATTTCATTCTTCATTCCTTCCAGCATATCCGGTAGCACACATTCATCGTCTTCTTTACTAGGTAATGTTTCGCCAGTGATTTTGGCCAAGAACTCTGCAACTTCTACCATGCCTTCTTGATGAGCATTCATTGCCGCCGTTATCCCTTCAGCGTTTTGATGGTAAGCATCAGAGCCTTTATCCAACAGAAGCTGCGCGATTTCAACTTTTTCAGCTACAAACAATGGAGTATCCTTGTCAGAGTCTTCGATATTAATGTCTGCACCGTATTGAAGAAGCAGCTTAATCATTGCTTCTTGATTGTAGGATACGGCTGCATGCCTGTGCAAAACATGTTAAATCAAGCAAATGCAAAACCTACTACCATTTTCCTACATGGCTGTATACCCGAATTCATCCCGACTGTTAACGTCAACACCGTTTTCGATAAGCTCCTACAGCAAATGAGTTGGCATTGCAACCATTTTAAGAGAGACATACCTTAACTCTAGTGAGTTGGCCATCGCCTATGTAAGCCACATTGTCAGTTCACTTTCCAGATCGGAGACCAAGCAATATAAAACACGTTTGTACCAGCAGCAATCCAAATGTTATCCTCCGACATCTTTTTCTTTCAATGGAGCACGGACTTATCAAAGGTATGAAGAGGTTTAAGAGTTAAAACAGAATAATGTGATCTTCAAAAGAGTTTTATTGTGGAGAACCGACACTGACCTTTGTAAATTTTTAGTTTATGGTCCGCCTCATTAAGATGCCTGTATGCTGTTCGACTGATAGCTTTATAAGGTAATAAAAATTGGTCATAGCAATAAAGATTACTTTAAATAATTAAAATTGTTTTCTGAACAGTAATGTACTGTTATTCATTCTATGTAGAAATCAATAGATAATAGTTTTGCCTATTTAGATAAAATAAAACTTAGCACTTTATTGATTTAACAAAAAGGTACAAAGCGCCATTAAATAAAGCTTTATCTTTTCACTTGATTCTATTAGTCTAAAAAGGTATTGTTAATTATGTAGAAGAATAAAGACTAGATTCAACCATGCAAGGAGCAAGCGTAAGCCCTGTTCATTGCAATCTGCAGACAATTGTCGTCGCCGTATTCTTGAGCTGGTAATCCAATGACTAGGAAAAGACAAGACAAAGATAGTGAACAATAGAATCACAATAAAAATAAGTGGATAAGATGATGTTTTATTCTTCATTAATCTCATGGATATTTATATCTTTTTTTCTACTTCTAAATTATGTAATATTCTCGGTACAATGGTAGAAAAGGGAACTCGGTTAAAAAGACAAAAGGTAAAGTGCGGTAGATGAAAACCTTGAAGATTCGATCTTTTTTGGACAAACATCGAGAGAAGCAAAGACTTGCCTTCTTCGGTGCTTAAGCGTAATTGGCCGATGGTCTGTACTACGACACAACAACATATGATTGGCTAAAATTCTTTTCAAAAAGAAAAGAAAAAAATCTATGCCATGACCTGGAATCGAACCAGGGTCAGCGCGGCCACAACGCGATGTACTGCCACTATACTATCATGGCTTGATAATTTTTGACGCGTGGCGTTGAGGATTTCCCGGCCTCACCACAAGACAGTTTTTCGGCCGTTTTGAAAAGCATTTCTTTCGCCTTGAGAACACTTCTGAAGGCCACCTTCCTTTTTGGGACTTGGACGATTACCGTATACGGAAGGTGGGTAGCCAACGAAACAGAGGTATCGGTTCGCAGACCTTGCGCACAACGTCCCCAATCATTGCGGACATCTTGATGGTACGAGCTGCCCAGCCTTTTAACAGCTGCATTATCTTGCCTCTGCTCTCTGTGTGCAGTTCATTATAGCTGCAGAGATTACTTCCAACCTTTTTCTTTTTTTCTTGCATGGCTATTGTTTTCAGCCTTCCTTTTAATTTTGTTTTATTTTAGTTTTTATGTTAGCTTCTTTTTTTTCTATGTTCGGTAAAGTCAGTGATCTGACTTACTAGTTCAATCATTTAGTTACTTCTCCGGAAGTGAACAGAATAAAAGACTCGAAGGCAAATGACCTTCAGGGAGGGAATCATCAGATAAAAAAGGACTTAGCCTTGGACAGCATGAAGAACTTGATAGTGTTGAAGGGCAGCCTATATTTTCTTACGTGTCATTGTGTATTACTTCTTGATTTTGATTGTATTTTAACTTTTCCTCTTTATTCTTGATTAATTTTTTTTTGGTTATTATCTTTCCTACTTCCCTTGCTATCTTTTATTTCATTCGATTATCCTCTTTTATTGACCCCATTGTCTACTATTGACACTGATATTTCAGACTATATTTCTGTTTGTCTATTTGTATTTTACTTTACCCATACTTACATTTCTTTTTCTTCGTCCCCTTCAGCCTTGACAAGTGATCGTCCAAGCACCGCACATGACATTTTTGTTGTGGACAAGACTGCTCCACATAGTGACTGTGGTATATGTTAGAGACAAATGAGATAAAAGAAAATCGGACAATAGAATCCTTTGAGACTAAGTCGAGATTGTTTTTATTATCATTATGTTTTCACGACTATTTATATGTTGTCTCTAAATGTAAGTGTATGCGTTGTGTAATGTGTTGTTCTATGTGTTGTCTCTATAGATGCAGTGTAGATTTATGAGGATAGAGAAATATAAAGAAAGAGGGAAAGAACCACCTTGCATAGATTAAACTGTACACTTAGTTTGATACATGATGCATATAGTAAGATGGTCTGATCGTCTTTATACTGCATAAAGGAGAGAGCTACATTATATGTAAAATATGATGATCCATATACCAAATTGGGAAACTGTATTGTAGTCCCGCTATTAAGGTGTATAACAACATACTAGCTATATGACATTACCCCCTTCCAGGTTAGACTTAACCATAAACTAAATGATAGTTGTATGGAGTTATGTTCATGTACGTTTACTTTGTCATGAATTCTTCTGGTTATTATTCAGACGTTTGTTGGATCATATATTTTGTAGTGTGCATTTCTGACCTGTCTTGCTATTTGGTGTAGTACCAAGTCTTTCCCAGTAATCCATAATAGGTTGTGGACTGCTGAATGAATCTGGCTTTTGCCATGTATCATTAACTTTACCGTAACCTTCCCATCTTACTCTATAGATATAATTCCCTTTAGAAATTTCTTTGTGTCCTACTACGGCTTCTACAACATAATAGTCTTTGCCTTTTTCTTGGACTTCTTCTAGGGAAATAATCTCATCTTGAGATATCAATTTGAGTGCTGATGGTGGATAGTCGCTTGGGAGTAAAAGTCCTTGTTCATCCATAAGGACATAGGATCCTCTTCTGGTTTCTCTGACAACTGTATAAGGACCATGATATGTAGGTTCTAATTTTCCACGTTGTCTTTCTTTGATCATGACCTAGCTTTTTGGCAGAAACTTGACTAGTCTGTATTTACTATCAAATTTTCCTTTTTGTGCATTTGTCACAGCTTGCATTCTTTTGGCAATTGCTGGAAAAATGATATTTGCCATATCCTCTATATGCTGCAAAAGTTCTTTGTTTGTGAGCGGAGGAGTGCTAGGATCTTCTTGGTAATTTTTAAACCCATTCATAGTCCTTGCAAACATAAGACTGTAAGGTGATAATCCTGTCCACTTTGTGACTTTTGCATTTAATGCTAGTTGTACACTTGGTACATAGAGGTCCCAATCTCAGGTTGCCCCTTTGATGCATTTTCTGAGTGCGTTTGTTGAGGTAGAAACCCAGCATTCTGCTACGCCGTTGGCTCTTGGATGATAAGGTGTGACCAATCGATGATCAAAACCTGATGATTGTGCTAGTAATTTAATGAGTGAATTGATGAACTCTTTTCCATTGTCAGATTGTAGATATCGAGGAAATCCGAAATCACAGAAGACATGAATTACAGCGTTTACTACTGTGTTTTGAGATTTGTCAGGTATTGCATGGAGAACACAGAAATGAGTGCAAATGTCGATCATAATCAACAAATAATTGTTACCTGTGTGAGAGGTAGTGAAAGGACTGGCCAGATCTATTGCCCAATGATTACAAGGCAAGTATGCATGTATAGGACGCAGAGGATGATAACCTCTTTTTATGATATTGTGCTTTTGGCACTCTGCACACTTTCTTACTGTTTCTACAGCTTCTTTGTGTATGTTCGGCCAGTGTAACCCTTCGTTATGAAGTGCATTGACCATGGCGTCAGCGCCAAAATGTCCAAATATATACGCGTTGTGTAAAAGCTCTGGGCGTTCCTTTTCTGGTGGAATTAATTTATCGTCATTATTCATGGAAGCTGCCCTATTAAGAAGCTTTTCCTTATTATCCTGACTTATTGCGGGAGCAGTACCCCCTTCCAGCATTTTTGCCGGGGGGAAAAGGCGTGAAAGTTGATCAGGTAAGATGTTTCGTAAACCTGGGAGGTGTTCAACATCGAAGTCGTATTGCAGAAGCGTATCAAGCCAGTTAATCATCATGGCGTTAGGCTTCTTTTGCGTATGAAGATACGTTAGTGCCTTGTGGTCAGTCAGGAGGGTGAATTTGTTTCCCCATAGATATTTGTGGAATTTGTTGAGCGCATAAATAATAGCAAGTAGTTCTCGTTTGGTAGTGGAGTAATTACGTTCGCTTGTTGTTAAAGCACGTGCCATGAAAGCAATATGGCATGTTTTTCCATTAATTGTTTGGTAGAGAACTGCCTCAATGCCTGTGTTAGAGATGTCTGTTGCAACACTGAACGGGTATTTTAAGTTTGGGTAGCACAGGATAGGTAGCATCAGCAAAATTTGCTTTAGGCTTTGGAAAGTGGTCGTGTGCTCTTCTGTCCAAAGGTCTTTCAGATTGTCTGCATTGCATAACCGATCCAATGGAGCTGTGAGCATGGAAGCATTAGGGATGTGTTCCCGGAAGTAGTTGATGACGCCAAGAAAACGTTGTACGTCTTTTCCTGTGCAAGGAAGTGGCCACTCTTGTATGTTACTCACTTTGCGTGGGTCCAGCGTTATGCCTTTTCCTGACATGCAGAAACCCAATAAATAAACTGACTTTTGTGCAAAGTGGCATTTTTTGGGATTGAGGATCAAGTTGACGGCAGTAAGTTTATCGATAACAGTTTTGATATGCACTGTGCGTTTTTCCATATTTTCAGAGTGTATGATAATATCATCCACAAACGTCGTAACGAACGGAGTATCACAGAAAAGGATATCCATGACGCGTTGAAACTTGGATGATATCGGCTTGAGACCAAACGGACAACCTTTAAACATATATTGCGTGCCTTTGAAAGTGAACGCTGTTTTAGGACGGTCTGGCTCATAGATTTGGAAACGATGAAAAGCAGTTTTAAGGTCTAATGTAGTGAACACAGTAGAACCTCCGAGCTTGTAAAATATGTCTCCAATAAGAGGCAGTGGGTAACGATCCACTTTGATGAGTTTGTTGATATGTCATGGATCCAAGCAAGGACAATGATCGGTGTAGTTACCGGATGCATCTTTCTTTGGTGCCAAGGTTAAGGGACTATTCCAGGCTGTGTCAACTGGTGCCCTTTCAATTGTTCCCTCTTTTAACCAAGTGTCCACGGCTTCTTGTACTTTGGATTCATACACCATTGGCAGATCATATTGTCTTCGGTATGATGTTAGGCCTTCTGGTGTGTCTAAGTGTATAATTGACTCGGGTATCGTGCAAAACGATGAACTAGGTATGTTTGCATTAGTATGCAATGAAGGCTGAATTGCTTGAAAGAATATATGTCTTTCTGCTGTTGTGCCTGCAGGTGAGTCGTTGGGCTTAGGAATATCATTTATGATATTGTCTTTGGAATTTTTCTCCATTTGGTCATCCCATGAAGCTGCAATACCTGTGATGCCTAATCTTAACTTGGGCATAAGATCCAAACCGATGCTGATTTGTGTACCCAGTGATAGATTCATAACAATGAAGGTATGTTTTAGGTGTTTACCCTTGTATGACAATTCTGCTTCAACAGTGCCAAAACTATTTATGGTACTATCTGTGGATGCCAGTTGAATATTATATTTTTTATTTGTGTTGACTAACAAATGTAATTCCTGTGCTAATCCCAGGTTCATAAAAGATCCATTTGCCCCTGTATCAATGAGGCCCCACTGTCGTTTATTCTGTATAAGAATTGGTATGTAAATTGAGTCAGTGGTTTTGTTAATGGAATTTGTAAGGTGAATACCTTGTTGTTGGAGATCCAATTTCTCTATGTTGATTGGCAATAGGTTGTCTGGATCTTCTAGATCCATAACCTTTATGGAGCGGTTTGCCACCACTTTTTTGCTGTTCCAATATTCTGGACATGTGTGCCCTTTGGTGTATTCCACCTTTTTACAGTAGCGGCAGAGGTTTGGCTCCTTGTGCCCCTTTTGTCTGTTGTTGTGGGGTTTGTTGCTCTTGGCTGCTGCCTCCTTCAGCATTGATTTCCACATGAAGCAGTCTTCCTTAGCATGCGAACCTTTGAAGAACATTTAGAATCACTATTTTATATAAATGTTACACTAAATATAAGGCATAAATACAATGTTGCCTTTTTATCCATAATTGAAATGTTGGTTACTTGTTATATTTTAAATAATATTTAATTCATAATTATAATTTGCATTCAAAATAAAATATTATTTTATAAAATTATTAAAAAATTTTAGAGTAAGATCTAATTACTTATATATTTAAACATTTTTCTTTTGGGTGTAGAGGGCAGGTGCCCTGTCTAGCACGTTTGTGCTTCTTGTTGCCATTGAAACCCTCATTGTCATATTGCCTTTTGCCGTTAGATGCTGTTTCCGTATAGGTATTGTTGGTACCTTCCCCACATGCAGCCATAATCAACTGTGCAGCTTGCTGCAGGTCACTTGTTAATTTGAGACCATATTGATTCGTCAGGGTAGACCAAGCTTTTTTCTTAATTGGCAGTAACAGGGAGCATACAAAGTTGTACACCAAGTCTTAGTCACTTGCCAAATTGGCCTCATAAGATACCTCTTAGTATCGTTCCAGAAAGAGGTGTATGCTTTCATCAGGACGTTGTACCAGGTGACGATGTTCATCCTTCTTTTGCCAGACATAGAAGGGATTTCCAAACTCCTTTTCCAGGTGTGTACGCGCCTCTTCCCAGCGAAGTCCTTTGTCAGCTAATGTATGTGCAAACCATTGACGTTGCGTGTCATCACAGGTCAACCAGAATAACTGTTCCCAATGGTCATCGAATGAAACCAATTTATACGCCCTCAATTGCACCTCAAAAGCGCTGATGAACATACATATGGTGTCATGCATCTTTTTGCTTGCATTTCTGATAGGCCCACCTTTGATCTGAAATGCTGGTAGCTCTTTTGGTACAACAGCTGATGTCTGGCTGCTTTTTCCCTCTGTGCTTGTTCCTTCTGTAAAGGTTTCCTCTCGTACCTTCTTGGCTTCCACAAAAGCATTCCAAGCAGTTTTGGCAGCATCAAGATCTGCCTAAGCTGTTTCCTGTTCCTGCTGTGTTCCTTGCGAATTGGCCAAGACCCAGATCAATTTATCAACGGCAGCCTTCTTCTTTTGATGTAAGTTTTCTTGAATTTTTTCCAAGTCAATGTAGAGCTCTGTGGACTCCTCTACCACTTGCATAGTGGTGTCTTCTTCCTGTGGAGCGACCAGATTACCCATGGACATGGCCTGTCTGATAGCTTCACGATCTTCTTATGAAATGGTTCCGAAAACGGGAGAGTTGGTATTGTCATTTTGAGCAGACATAATAAAAGGTATTCAAAGGAAAAAAAATGTGGTATATGTTAGAGACAAATGAGATAAAAGAAAATCGGACAATAGAATCCTTTGAGACTGAGTTGAGATTGTTTTTATTATCATTATGTTTTTACAACTATTTATATATTGTCTCTAAATGTAAGTGTATGCGTTGTGTAATGTGTTGTTCTATGTGTTGTCTCTATAGATACAGTGTAGATCTATGAGGATAGAGAAATGTAAAGAAAGAGGGAAAGAACTACCTTGCATAGATTAAACTGTACACTTAGTTTGATATATGATGCATGTAGTAAGATGGTCTGATCGTCTTTATACTGCGTAAAGGAGAGAGCTACATTGCATGTAAAATACGATAATCCATATACCAAATTGGGAAACTGTATTGTAGTCCTGCTATTAAGGTGTATAACGACATACTAGCTATACGACAATGACACATCACCATCGAAGAGAAAATTCAAGCTGATCAATCCTGGTTGCCAGAAAACTGTTATTCTGAATATGTAATTTGAAAGATCATTATAGATACTAATTAAACATTCTGGAAAGTATTATATATACAAATTGAAATAAATATTCTTAGTACTTTCTAATAAAAGTATTATATATAGATTATATTTCTTTTAGCATATTCTGTTCTGTAAAATATAAATATTATTAGAATTATTATATTCAACATAGAATCTAATATATACTATAGCTTATATTCAAACTCAACCCTAGTAAAAAGAGAGTAATTATTAAAATAAGAAGGATTATTCTTTTTACAAGAATAAATTAAAGTCTCACAATACTTCTATATCTGTTACATATCTCTTAACACACCTTTTAAATACTATAAAAATAATATTTAATGAAAGGAAATAAAGAAATTAATCAGTAATTCAAGAGTTATCTTTTATTCTTTACTTTTAACAAAGCTAATTTGAATATTCTGGATATTATTATTATTTGGATAGAAGCAAGATAAACAGGAGAAAACAATCTAAGAATCTAACATTTTTATCAAAGGATAAATATTATAAAGAATTGAAAAATTAATAGTTAGTTAAAATATATTAAAATTATTTTACAATAATAAAAATAGATTCTATTTAAATATATAATTAATAATGAGTAATAATAATATTATTAAAAAGTACATATATGAAATTACAATATATTATTCAAAAATAAATATTTTATAATTAACTGAATATATATTTTTAAAGTTAAGGTGAATATTGTCATGTGCGGTGCTTGGACGATCACTTGTCAAGGCTGAAGGGGACGAAGAAAAAGAAATGTAAGTATGGGTAAAGTAAAATACAAATAG
>MZZL01000391.1:60888-75955 GCA_002749535.1 Apophysomyces variabilis | reverse complement strand
TTGTCTCTAAATGTAAGTGTATGCGTTGTGTAATGTGTTGTTCTATGTGTTGTCTCTATAGATGCAGTGTAGATCTATGAGGATAGAGAAATGTAAAGAAAGAGGGAAAGAACCACCTTGCATAGATTAAACTGTACACTTAGTTTGATATATGATGCATGTAGTAAGATGGTCTGATCGTCTTTATACTGCGTAAAGGAGAGAGCTACATTGCATGTAAAATACGATAATCCATATACCAAATTGGGAAACTGTATTGTAGTCCTGCTATTAAGGTGTATAACGACATACTAGCTATACGACAATGACACATCACCATCGAAGAGAAAATTCAAGCTGATCAATCCTGGTTGCCAGAAAACTGTTATTCTGAATATGTAATTTGAAAGATCATTATAGATACTAATTAAACATTCTGGAAAGTATTATATATACAAATTGAAATAAATATTCTTAGTACTTTCTAATAAAAGTATTATATATAGATTATATTTCTTTTAGCATATTCTGTTCTGTAAAATATAAATATTATTAGAATTATTATATTCAACATAGAATCTAATATATACTATAGCTTATATTCAAACTCAACCCTAGTAAAAAGAGAGTAATTATTAAAATAAGAAGGATTATTCTTTTTACAAGAATAAATTAAAGTCTCACAATACTTCTATATCTGTTACATATCTCTTAACACACCTTTTAAATACTATAAAAATAATATTTAATGAAAGGAAATAAAGAAATTAATCAGTAATTCAAGAGTTATCTTTTATTCTTTACTTTTAACAAAGCTAATTTGAATATTCTGGATATTATTATTATTTGGATAGAAGCAAGATAAACAGGAGAAAACAATCTAAGAATCTAACATTTTTATCAAAGGATAAATATTATAAAGAATTGAAAAATTAATAGTTAGTTAAAATATATTAAAATTATTTTACAATAATAAAAATAGATTCTATTTAAATATATAATTAATAATGAGTAATAATAATATTATTAAAAAGTACATATATGAAATTACAATATATTATTCAAAAATAAATATTTTATAATTAACTGAATATATATTTTTAAAGTTAAGGTGAATATTGTCATGTGCGGTGCTTGGACGATCACTTGTCAAGGCTGAAGGGGACGAAGAAAAAGAAATGTAAGTATGGGTAAAGTAAAATACAAATAGACGAACAGAAATACAGTCTGAAATATCAGTGTCAATAGTAGACAATGGGGTCAATAAAAGAGGATAATCGAATGAAATAAAAGATAGCAAGGGAAGTAGGAAAGATAATAACCAAAAAAAAATTGATCAAGAATAAAGAGGAAAAGTCGAAATACAATCAAAATCAAGAAGCAATACACAATGACACGTAAGAAAATATAGGCTGCCCTTCAACACTATCAAGTTCTTCATGCTGTCCAAGGCTAAGTCCCTTTTTATCTGATGATTCCCTCCCTGAAGGTCATTTGCCTTCGGGTCTTTTATTCTGTTCACTTCCAGAGAAGTAACTAAACGATTGGACTGGTAAGTCAGATCGCCGACTTTACCGAACGCAGAAAAAAAAGAAGCTAACATAAAAACTAAAATAAAACAAAACTAAAAGGAAGGCTGAGAACAATAGCTATGCAAGAAAAAAAGAAAAAGGTCGGAAGCAATCTCTGCAGCTATAATGAACTGCACGCAGAGAGCGGAGGCAAGATAATGCAGCTGTCAAAGGGCTGGGCAGCTCGTACCACCAAGATGCCCGCAATGATCGGGGACGTTGTGCGCAAGGTCTGCGAACTGATACCTCTGTTTCGTTGGCTACTCACCTTCCGTATACGGTAATCGTCCAAGTCCCAAAAAGGAAGGTGGCCTTCAGAAGTGTTCTCAAGGCGAAAGAAATGCTTTTCAAAACGGCCGAAAAACTGTCTTGTGGTGAGGCCGGGAAATCCTCAACGCCACGCGTCATGTCCTCCTTCCTAGGCCGAGCCACAGATAGTCAACTGAAGCTTCGCCATTCAAGCCAGGTCTGGAATTGTTCTTGGGCTCTTTTCATCTGCACATCCGGTACCATAGATTTTCTTTGATGGAATGGAACCAGGACATCTCCGTGTACCACACCTTGAAGACGACGATAGTTAAGGCCGACCAAATGATAAGTTCCTGAATCATTCATGCGCACCACTGTCATGGGACCAATCCAACGATTCGCGAACTTATTCGCAGGTACTTGATCCTTCATTAATACTTGTTCTCCGAGCTGAAAACGACGCCGAACACCCACTGTGGTGTCGTATCTCCGTTTGTCCTTGGCTTGCTTATTCAGAACCCGTTCCCTAGTGCGCTGGCGAAATTCCTCTGTTACATGCTGTATGACCTTGACCCGTCTGGTAACCTCGTCCGCAAGCGCACCTTCCTCGAAGTCCTTGCGCGGCGCAGGCCACGTAACTGGCGTCTGAAGATCGTATCCCATTAGGAGCATTGCTGGGCTATAACCCGTACTGTCACTAGGCATGGTTCTGATTGCAAGCAACGCCGAATCGAGATATTTGTCCCACTGTGCGTCAATATCCTTGTCCTTGATGATTTTTGAGAGGGTTTGTACAAGTGTTTGATTAAGCCTTTCACACATTCCATTCGTTTGTGGGCGATATGCTGTAGTTGTAAGATGCTGACACTCAAGTTGTTTTAAGAATTCCCGGACGAATCCTGCTGTAAAATTTGAACCTTGGTCAGTCAAGATAAAATTGGGCACACCATAATGTACTACGATCTTCGTGTACAAGAATTCTGCTGTTGTTTCCTCGGTGATGTCGGGAACCGCTGCTGCAATAGGCCACCTTGTAAGGTAGTCCACTGCCACCAAAATATACCGGTTACCGCGTTGCGATTCGATTACAGGACCCACCGCGTCGCATCCCACCATGAAAAATGGTTTGTATGGTGTTGGGATTGGTCTTGCTTCGACAACGCGTTTCCTTGGGCGTTTTGCTTGGAACTGGCACGTGGGGCAAGTCTTGACAATTTCACGCACCAATTCGAATAAACCTGGACCAGTATATTGTAGGCGCAACCTCTTCCAAGTGTTGTTCACACCAAAATGTCCTTCCGCATGTACCTTGGTAATTACTTGACTAGCAATGCCTTCGTGCAATAACTCTTGTCTGACTTCATTGCTACCGGGTGTCTTCTTGAACAACTTTCCAGCATATGCAACATACTTTCAGGCTTGATGTCTAATCTTTCTCTTCATAGCATCATCAGCACCGGATGGATAAGTCTTGTTTGTCAAGTAGTAATATACCGCGAGGTAAGCTGGGTAGTCCATTGGAGGGATGAGCAGGGTTTTCACAAGGAAAAATAAGAGAAAAATTACAAAAACGTGTGAAGCGCCTTATACAATTAAAAGTTCTTGTATGGGATGTGTGTGTTATGTGATTAATGATATTTCCCCCCCCCTTTTTTTATTGCTGTCACTGATATATATATATATTCAAAAAGAAAAATTCTAATCTAGGGAGGAATCGCTGTTTGACCCACTTGCAAGTAGCACGACCTTCTTCAATTTCTATGATGCAGTCAATCGAGAAAGGCAATCAGCTGGATTTGATTTCCCTGGCCAATGTTCGATGGAAAAATCGTATTCGAGCATTGCCGCCGCCCACCGTAGTACCTTCGAAGATGGGTGCTTGTTGTTAAAAATGAATTTCAACGCCGAATGGTCCGTTCGCAGAATGAAACGCCGCCCAGCTAAATAGTGCCTAAAATGATGGGCAGACCACACCACAGCAAGAGCCTCTAAATGCGTTATCGCATAATTTCGTTCGGGTCCTCTCAAGGTTCTGGAAGCGTAACCAATAACCACCTCTTCGTTTGGATCGTCCGCATCCACTTGTGATAGGATTGCACCCAGACCTCAAATGGAAGCGTCCGTTGTCAACATCTGCATTTTGGTTCGATCCGGGAAAGCCAAGATTGGGGGTTGCATCAGCGCCGTTTTCAAAATTTTGACCGCCTCATCACATTCCTGGGTCCAAACAAATTCCGTTTCCTTTCTCAATAGCCTTGTCAAAGGCAGCGCAACCGCCGCATAATCCTGGACAAAACGCCGATAGTACCCCGCCATTCCCAGAAACGAGCGCACCTCATCACTATTCCTTGGAGTCACCATTGTTAAGACCTTGTTGACGTTCCGATTGCACGGTTGAAGCCCGTTGTCGCCCACAATGTGCCCGAGGTACTCAACTTGTCGTCATGCGAAGGAACATTTTGACCGCTTCAACTTGAGGTTTGCAGTAGCACAAACTTGGAATACTTTTTCCAAATGCGTCAAGTGTAGGGCTTGTAACTGGGCCGGGATGACCCGGGACCCGGCCCATATATTACCGGACCACCGGGCATCGGTCCAAGAAGTGGCCCAGATATGGTGGCCCAGCAGGTCACGGGTTGACATAGTGGCCTAGCCCAGTTATGGCCCGCCCAATTAGGGCCCGACCAGTTTATGGCCCGCTTAACTACCTAATAAATGCAGCCCACCCGACTACCCAATTATCTACCCGTTTGCCCGTTTGCCCGTTTGCCCCGTTTGCCCGTTTGCCCGTTTGCCCATTTGCCCGTTTGCCCGTTTGCCCGTTTGCCCGTTTGCCCGTTTGCCCGTTTGCCCGTTTGCCCGTTTGCCCGTTTGCCCATTTATCTATATAGAGGCTGTTAGTAAACAAACATTTAAGCTAAATCAGTATAAGCGTACCTTGTGACTGTGAGAAAATTTTTACTTATATATGGCGTTTCGCTCTGGTTTCTCTTACCATCATCCTTTATCTTCTCGTTTTCCTCTGCAAGTATTGGTGAAGACACAGTAGTCTTTTCCTTTTTTCTTTTCTTTGCTTTCAGGTTACAGCAAAGATACAGTGGTCTTTCTCTTCTTTCTTTTCATTTTCTTTTTATATTCATTTTGGTTTTAGTTTTCTTTTTTTTTCTCTCTCTCTTCACTTTTCCTTGAACGTAACTGCTAAGATGTCATTTGATGAAGTCAGTTCAACAAACGATGCGGCCTCATTAAAAAGACATGCAAGCACTCTAACTGATGACATGCACAACACTACTCTTTCTGAATCCTCTACGTCAACAAGCGCTGCAAAAAGACAAAGACAAACAACAAGCATTGTCTGGAAGTTTTTTAGAAAAGCCGAATGGACAAATGAAACCAAACGTGCCAAATGCATTTTATGTGAGAGGTATACTTACGATTACTAGCATGCTCTTGGGTTCTTACAAAAGCAATTAGCAAAAACAAAGATTTCTTCGTCAAGTGTCACGATGGCAGTACAAAACAATCACTACTACATTTACAAACAAAGCATTATAGCGAGTATAGTGTTGCAAAGGGAGAGCCTGTGAAAGGCCTTGACAAGTACTTTGGCAGGTAGGTTGGATTGCAGATAGGTTTAATAATAGACTTACCAGTTTTTATATTAGTTCACTACAAAGACCATTTGACCAAAATGACTTCCGTAAAAAGCTTGCTGAGTGGGTCGTTGCCAATGACCAGCCGTTCTCTGAGGTTGAATCTGTACACTTCCGTAATCTTGTTCAAACGTTGCAACCTGCTGCTGCTATTGTCTCTGGGAAAACTATTCGTAACGACATTATTCAGAACTTTGAGGAAGGTCGGGCGCTGTTGAAAAAGAGACTGAATGTAAGTTTATTTCTTTTAATGAGCCATAGTATTAAATTTCATCTAGGATCTGGATGCAAAAATATCAATCACGCTTGATGTCTGGACCTCACCAAACTATCATTCTTTTCTGGGAGTAACAGGTCACTTTGTCAACGAAAACTGGGAACTTCAGGACGTCTTGCTGGATTTTATTCCAATGGTTGGCGCACATACGGGTGAAAATTTGGCGAAAGTATTCATGGACTCGATGCATGACTTGAATATTGCTACAAAGGTAAATTGATATTAAGTACAATATCGTTTCTAAAAACATTGTAGATCCTGGCTATCACTACTGACAATGCCACCAACAATGATACGATGATGATGGTCCTTGAAGAACAATGGGAAAAGCTCAGTGTACAGTTCAATGCAGCAAATCAACATAACCGTTGTATTGCGCATATAATAAACCTTGGCGTGCAAGATGCTCTGAAAACATTGAATGTACTACCAACAGCTGAAGATGAAGATGAACCTGCAATTTTCCTTAGACTTGGTGGTATCGGAGATACAGTTCAAAAGGTAAATTTCGTCTTTATTCAGCTTAAATTATAGTAACAAGTTCACATTATAGCTTCGGTCTTTGATTCGATCTATCCACATGTCAGTTAAACGTCGTGAACAACTTCAAACCTACATCAACACCACGGAAAACTGTCCGTCTATCCAACCAACACTTGACTGCAGAACACGATGGAACTCTACCACAGATATGATCGACAATGCAATCAAATTGAGAATTCCGTTGATGCTTTTAGTGGCTGCCGATAGAAAGGCGATGAGTATGTTTGAACTAAGTGATCATGAATGGGACCTGTTGTCTGAATTTTTAAACTTATTTTCTGTAAGTATATTATATGTCTTCATGGTTATTGCTTACTTATTTTGTTCTGTAAAAGATTTTTCGAACAACGACGTCGTTTTTGTCTGCATCAAAATATCCAACGATCAGTGCCGTCATCCCTGCCTATAATCTCATGATGGATAAGCTGGACAGATATACATCATCTTCACACGAACTTGCTACTGCCGCTGAAACATGCTTTCAAAAACTAAGAAAATACTATTGCAAAACCGACCTTTCACCAATCTGTTCTGTCGCTACAAGTAGGTTAAAACTATTTGACTTTTCCGATGACTTGTATGTTTACTCTGTATATTAGTTCTTGATCCACGATTGAAAACTGATTACTATCGAAAACATGAATGGGGTGATGAATGGATCGATTTCTGCAAAGAAAAATGCCAAGAAGTGTATGATGTTTACAAGCCTTTCATCTTGTATGACGATGAAGAACTGATGACAGCACCAAGTGAAGGCTTACATGAGGCAAATACCAGCACCGATGCTGATCTTGATGAGTTTTTTGAACATATGTACGGCGACGTCAACAGCACAGCACTAAAGAAGAAAAGTAAAGCAACTGAACTTGATGACTACTTGGAAAAAGGCAAAGAAAGAACAAGCGATCCATTGTTGTGGTGGCGTGACAGACAAGCAGTATATCCAGTACTCTCTCGGATTGCTCGTGACTTTTTGGCAATTCCAGGTATCATTGATATCAATAGTTACCAAAATTATATTGACTTTAGAATAGGCTCCAGTGCACCAATTGAACGTGTCTTTTCTAGCGGAAGGAATCTCATCTCACAAAGCCGATCGTCACTGAATGTTGAGACCATTCGAGCATGCATGCTAGAGAAACACCGAATTCGCACTCAATTGCACTAATTGCTTTACACTTTAATCTGGTCACTGTGTTTTTTGTCATTGCTTTTTTTTTTAATTCTTACTGTCAGTTTCTTTATTTCGTTTTATTGCTTAGCTTTTTGCAACCAATTTTTTTTATTCACTAAAGGCTCTTTATATACTTAACTATACTTGTTACAAATAAATGCAATTGCATTTCACATCACTTAACTTGCGTTTGTTATGACGTTGCAATGACATGCATTACGAATCAGTTATTTAACATTGGGATCAATGTTTGAAATCAATTGAGCAATAAGTTTTGTCGGGAATCGGGTCAAGCATCGCTTTAGTTGACTGGGCTTTGGGCCAAGGTTGGGCCCAACTATAATGGCCCAGCGGGTCATGGGTCTATACTTTGACCCAGCCCAGTGGGCCATGGGCCAATATACTGACCCGGCCCACTTAGACCCGCCCACTTAAGGCCCATCTCAATTAAGGCCCACCCATTTATGACCCGCCCATTTCAAGCTCTAGCTAGGCCGAATGAGACCCAATTCCAACATGGTCTTGATCTCATTACGTAAGTGTTCCTCCTCTTCCCAAGTGAGACGATACGGTTTCGATCTAATGGCCTTGTCGGTTGTAGTTGGTATATCGTGTTCAATGGCTTCAACACGTCCCAACCTGGCTACCTCGACGAAGCATGATTCATTCTTGTCCACCAACGCCCGGATTTCATTCGGAAGGAATTCGTCCTGCGTCACCTCAGTCTCCTCCGGAAGCACATCTTCAACGTATTTCTGTAGATTTTTCGGGGCTTCACTCTCAGCGCGCACCTTCACTGCCAAGACCTCAGCTGTCGGGACCTGCTCGGAGACTTGGAAATTGTTCGCCTGTTCTCCTTGAAGTTCCACATAACCAGTGCCATGCTTTGTTGGTATGACTATGATTGCATCCTTGGGTCGTTGACAGATATCATATTTTCTAAACCAAGTCATACCAAGAAGACAGACATCATGGTTAGTGGTTTCCTGGATACACATATGTTCTGGTCTCAACTTTCCTGCAACCCTGACTGGGACATTCACCATAATTTGGCACATTTTGCGCTCCTTGTCATTGAACCTGGAAAGATGCAACCGATCCCCAACAGGTTCCAGGTTCAATCGATCTGCTAAAGAACGACTGATTACTGATACGCTTGCCCCTGAGTTGAAGACTGCCGAGATGACTTCACCGTTGATACAGATTGGGCCACGCAAGGGTTTACTTTCTTGCATTGTCTTGAAGTCATACGGATACGGGTAGAGAGTGTCATCACTGTCGTAATCAGCATTGTCACTGAGCTCCTCGTCCGAATCGATCATGCTTTCGTCAGAAATATCCAGCCATGAATCTTCATCGGATTCGTACATGCTGCTGCGATTACCTTCTACCCAGACTGCATTCACACCTGGTGTGCGACTTGCATCTGGAACTGGATACACACCTGACGTCAGGTCCACAACTGGCATGGGATTTGCACCTGGGGCTGGTTTGATGCTTGGGGCCGTCGTTGTTGTAATTGTTTTCACCTTGCGACTGTATAAATAACGCAGACCATCCCGCAAATCGAAATATGCTTGTCGGTCCATAGAAACCCAATCTGCCATCGAGAGTCCTGAATCTACCTGGGCCAACCGCTGCCAGATCGCTTTCTTTGGTATGACTACTGGGAGTCTTCTTGCAGGTTTTCTTGGTTTCTTCAGACATGTTGGCGTCTTCTTGTTGCTTGCGGCAATCTGCTTTGTTACCTCGGCACTGGTCCCACTGGATTCAGCTACTATTTTTCCTTTCTTGTTTAGTTGTGGATCAGAAAGCACCGATACGTGGTCTTGAGTTCTTTTTGTGAACACCAGTACCCCTTGGATAAAGTTTACGGATGGTGCATTGTTGTCAGATTTGTTTGAAGGGTTTGTTTCTTGTTGCTGGACGTCAGTAACCTTCTCTACTGGCGTTCATTGTCTTTTCCCACTGTTGATTCTTGTTTCTTAGGCTTGTCGCAGTCGTTTGCCTTGTGCCCTTTTTGACCACAATTCCAACATTCCATTTGGTTGTTAGCAGGCTTCTTTGACTTGTTTCCTTCTACCAGGTGGATCTTGATTGCGCGAATTCCTTCGGCTAATTCATTCAAGGTGTTGGACCAGGGATCTGAACGGACACTACCGGCACCTGCAGAGCTCAATGACGCCGAATAGTTTACTCTTGGCAATGGGATGGGATTTCCAGAAGGACAGTATTTGCTCTTCATAATTTTAGCGCGTCTTGCTCTTGTTAACGCATCATCTAGGGTCTTGGGAGTTCCTCGTTGTTCCACGTCATATGCCAAATCAGAACGGATTGCACGCAAAAACATATGCACCATGAAAGAGTCATCACTGACTCCTACCAGGGTGAACAATTTGCGTAGTCGGAAACAAACATCCTCAATGGTTTGATCAGGTGCTTGATGTAATGACTCTATTTCCGCCTACCAATGCTCCTTGAGTTGCGGAGAGATAAATTGTAACTTGAATGCCTTTTCGAATTCGGTCCATGTGGTGATTTCAGTTTCGCGAATATTCCACCAACTTTCAGCTTGATCACGAAAGTGAGAGGATGCCACAGCAATAGCCTCTTCATCAGTCATGCCTGTGATCTTGCGAAGTCTATCCACACTTTTCCACCATGAAAGAGGATTGCGGTGAGAGATTCCAGAGAAATCCTCAGATGCCAAAAGAAATTTTGAAAAATGAGAAGGAGTATTTGATTCCATATCTTGATAGAGCACAGAACGATGTTTGTTTTAAGTCGCTCACTCCTCACCAATTTGTCACGTGCGGTGCTTGGACGATCACTTGTCAAGGCTGAAGGGGATGAAGAAAAAGAAATGTAAGTATGGGTAAAGTAAAATACAAATAGATGAACAGAAATACAGTCTGAAATATCAGTGTCAATAGTAGACAATGAGGTCAATAAAAGAGGATAATCGAATGAAATAAAAGATAGCAAGGGAAGTAGGAAAAATAATAACCAAAAAAAAATTGATCAAGAATAAAGAGGAAAAGTCGAAATACAATCAAAATCAAGAAGCAATACACAATGACACGTAAGAAAATATAGGCTGCCCTTCAACACTATCAAGTTCTTCACGCTGTCCAAGGCTAAGTCCCTTTTTATCTGATGATTCCCTCCCTGAAGGTCATTCGCCTTCGGGTCTTTTATTCTGTTCACTTCCGGAGAAGTAACTAAACGATTGGACTGGTAAGTCAGATCGCCGACTTTACCGAACGCAGAAAAAAAAAGAAGCTAACATAAAAACTAAAATAAAACAAAACTAAAAGGAAGGCTGAGAACAATAGCCATGCAAGAAAAAAAGAAAAAGGTCGGAAGCAATCTCTGCAGCTATAATGAACTGCACGCAGAGAGCGGAGGCAAGATAATGCAGCTGTCAAAGGGCTGGGCAGCTCGTACCACCAAGATGCCTGCAATGATCGGGGACGTTGTGCGCAAGGTCTGCGAACCGATACCTCTGTTTCGTTGGCTACCCACCTTCCGTATACGGTAATCGTCCAAGTCCCAAAAAGGAAGGTGGCCTTCAGAAGTGTTCTCAAGGCGAAAGAAATGCTTTTCAAAACGGCCGAAAAACTGTCTTGTGGTGAGGCCGGGAAATCCTCAACGCCACGCGTCAATATATCAAATCTCGGATAGTATAGTGGTTAGTATCCCCGCCTGTCACGCGGGAGACCGGGGTTCAATTCCCCGTCCGAGAGTAATTTTATAAAATTTACTTTTTGTGTCGTAACACTGTCGTTTTCGTAAAGTCGATTCACAGCTACTGTTTTGGACGCGAGTTGCCAATCAAGCTGGAATATAGAAATCGTAAAGGAACAGAAGTAAAAAATAAAAGTGTGCGAGGGAATTCGATGATGTTTATTTTTCACCAACTATCCAAAGTATTTATATGTATGATATTTTTATAATTTTCTACGAGGCTGAAGATGCGAGAAGTATCTAGGAACTTCTTGGAAACCAACCGCAACTTCGAGAACTTCTTGGAAGGCTTTAGCAAAAAGAGTCTTTGCGTTCATGCGCCGATNATGATCTTTATTTTGTTTCTACTTCGAAGATAAAATTTATACTATGTTAATTTTCTATAAGCTGACCGTCGATGAGTCATGAAGACTTCTGTTCTTGCGTAACGATACTTGTCATGACTCACGTTGAGGGTACTTGACGCACGGTGAAGACGGTAGTACTAATGTACTCCAAAAGAGGCAAAAAGGTAACACAGCGGAAAAGTGCTACGACAGCAACTTCGAAAACTTCTTTGCAGGCTTCAGCAAAAAGAGTCTTTGCGTTCATGCGCCGATTCCGGCTCCGACAATACCCCCTCCCGAGAGTCTTGGTCGTCCTCGAGCAAGAGGGATAGAAGGTAAACCGAGTCCGAGAACTGGAGTTCTGATCGCATGGCAGCGCGGGCCGTAGTGGGGTCGTACCATGGGGCGTGCGGCTCTTGGTTATCCTTGATGTAAATGGGTCTAAGGCGGTCGGTATGGACCCAAGAGGCGTAAGGTTTACCGTTCATATTGGCGAGTTTGTAGATGTCGGTGTCGTGGTTGTATTCAAGAACCTTGTAAGGGCCCTTCCAGTTGTATTCAAGTCCAAATTTATTTTCGTGTCGCATAAGGACGTGATCACCGGAATTGAACACTTGGTGTTTGGTGTGCCAATCCCATCGATTCTTGTCCTTGATACGGTCAGCGTGGGATTTCTCCTGGGCGAGTGCGCGGGCTTGTCGTAACTGTCGTAGTGAAGGAATTCGGCTATCCACGATATCTTGTTCGTTGGTCGAAATTTCTCTTGTAACAAATGGATGGAGAAAGTCACCAGGAAGAACTGGGTCTTGACCGTAAACCAGATAGAAAGGACTGACACCAGTGGTACGGTGTTTACGAATGCGGGCAGCAAGGAGGGCAGCGTCAATATACTCGTCCCATCGATGTATTTCGCCATGAACGTATTTGCGCAACATCTGTTTGAGTATTCCATTGGTTCGTTCGCACTTGCCATTCGAACGTGGATGAAACGCCGAAGTAAGATTATGCTTGAGCTTGAGGCGGCCAAGGTAACTGTTCAGAACTTTGGACATGAAATTTGTTCCTCGATTGGTGACAACTTCTATAGGACAACCGAAACGAGTAACAATTTCTTCGTATAGGAAACGAGCAATGGCATCACCTGTGGCATCGGGGACGGCGCGTGCTATCGGATAACTTGTGTTGTAGTCGACAGCAACAAGTAGCCACCGGTTACCATGGTTCGTCGTGGGAAGTTCGCCAATAAAGTCCAAGTGCCACCGTGCAAATGGAGGTGGAATTTCGGTCAAGTGCATGGGCGAACGATGCGCGTTACGGTCGGCGTTCGAGGCGAGTTGACATTCAGGGCATTCGGATAACCAGGTCTTGATATCGTCTTTCATATTGGGCCACCACCATCGTTTCCAGATAATGTCATGAACGGTAGTAACTCCTTGATGGCCAAAACCACGGTGAACATGTTGTACAGTATCGGCACGTCGGGCAAAGGTCAGGAATTGGATTTCTTTGACGGTATCACCAGCCTTGACTTTCCGGAAGACCTTACCATCGCGAACAACGAACATGTCTTTACGCTGAGCCATAAGATCCTTGTAGGACGGCGGCCAGTTTTCCTCGGGTTGGGCATAGAAGCGTGGCCAGTCAGATTCTTGAATTGCCTTTTTGGCGATAGCATACAGATGGTCGGGTTCCATGGATAAGTCAGCTGGCGTGCAAGTAGGACCGTCCCGTCGAGAGAGCAGATCGGGAATGTGATTCTCCTTTCCGGGTTTGTACAGTATGGTCGGATCATACAGCTCTAATTCAGCGATCCATCGGGTCAGGCGAGGCGTTGGTTTCTGCTGAGACCGGAAATACTTGAGCGGATGGTGGTCCGTGTACACCGTATATGGGCGTCCTTCGATAAAGCAGCGCCATGTACGTAGTGCATACAAGATACCTAATAATTCTCGTTCCTGAGCTGGATAGTTCCGTTCCGTCGAGGACAACTTCTTCGATTCAAACGCCAGAGGATGTAAGTTACCGTCAGGGCCTTGCTGGAGGAGGACAGCTCCTATACCAAAATCGGAAGCATCGGTTTCAATGACATAGGGCAATTCCGGGTTTGGAGGCTGGAGAACCGGGGCATCCATCATGCGGGACTTGATTTCGTCAAATGCAGACTGGCATTCAGGGGTCCAAACAATCGGTCTTCTTTTCGCACCTGTACCTTTCGTCAAGTCGGTCAACGGGGCCGCAATGCTCGCAAAGTCCTTGATAAACCGCCGATAATGAGAACCGAGGCCGATGAATTGACGTACTTCTTGGACGTTTGTTGGTTGCGGCCATTCTTGAATCGCTTCTACCTTGGACTTGGCAGGCAGGATACCGTCGGCGCTAATTTGGAAACCCAGGAACTCTAAGGATTGCTTGTTGAACTCACATTTTTTTAGGTTGGCGTACAGTTGAGCTTTGCGAAGTCGTTCGAGAACCATCCGGACATGCTCGCGATGTTCCTCCTCAGAGCGGCTGTATATAAGGATATCATCGAGGTACACGAGTACGAACTTGTCCAGGTAGTCGCCAAGAACGGAGTTCATGAGCCGTTGGAATGTCGGTGGTGCATTGGTGAGGCCAAAGGGAAGTACTAGGAATTCATAGGAACCGTATCTTGTATTGAAAGCAGTCTTGGGCACATCCTCAGGACGAATCTTGACTTGATGGTAACCACTTTTAAGGTCGATACTAGAGAAGTACTTCGCCTTTCCCAACCGTTCGAGACATTCGTCGATTCGTGGTAGTGGATGAGAGTTGCGCTGAGTAACCTGATTGATGGCACGGTAGTCAATACACATGCACATCGAGCCATCCTTCTTGCGGACAAAAAGCACAGGGGCACCCCACAGGGAATTGCTCGGTCGGATCAACTTAAGGTCGAGGAGTTCGCGTAGCTGTTTTCTTAGTTCGTCCAATTCGAGCGGGCTCATCTTGAACGGTTGGCGGTTAATGGGTCGTGCGTCGCCAGTGTCTATTACATGTTCGACGTCGCGGTCCGGGGGTAGTCCAGGTAAGGTGTCTTTGAAGACGTCCGAATACTCTTCTTGTATTTCATGGAAGTTTCCATTATTGTCACGTTTCTTGTCGTCGGTATAATATGCCACGAAGATCTCGTCGACTTGGCCCTTGCATTCCATTCGTTTCAGTTGTCTGTGGGATATCAGAGCAAGTGTGCCGTCCAATGATTGGTCTTGATGCGTTATCGGGTTCAACGTGAAACGAAGGTTGCCTTGTACTAGTTCCCATGTGCCGTTTGCCCAGTTCGTTGGAGTAGGGGCCACATGCTTGAACCAATCTTGGCCGAGGATGATGTCGAACTTTGTATCCAGGACATACGCTTGCCAAGTTTGACGGAATCCTCCGGCCAGTTCGAGATCAAAGGTTACTTTGGTGCTGATATCGAGCGTGTGGCCTCCTGCTGTCTCCACTGATCGTTTTTGCACTTTCTCGTGTACCGCGCCTTGACACATTCGCGGAGAGATATATGAAGTACTGGCTCCGGTATCCAACAA
>MZZL01000391.1:0-57689 GCA_002749535.1 Apophysomyces variabilis | reverse complement strand
TGTCGTTTTCGTAAAGTCGATTCACAGCTACTGTTTTGGACGCGAGTTGCCAATCAAGCTGGAATATAGAAATCGTAAAGGAACAGAAGTAAAAAATAAAAGTGTGCGAGGGAATTCGATGATGTTTATTTTTCACCAACTATCCAAAGTATTTATACGTATGATATTTCTATAATTTTCTACGAGGCTGAAGATGCGAGAAGTATCTAGGAACTTCTTGGAAACCAACCGCAACTTCGAGAACTTCTTGGAAGGCTTTAGCAAAAAGAGTCTTTGCGTTCATGCGCCGATTCCGGCTCCGACAACACAAACTGCCCCACCAATCACAGTGTGATGACGTCCTGAAAACAAAGAAAGTTGATTATGTTTACCCTTCTCCCTTTTTATTTTTCTGTTTCTTATTTTCTTTTTATTATTATTTTATATTTCATACTGGAATAAAAGTTGGAAAAGCTGCAAAGCTAATAAGAGAAGGATGGTACAAGTGTTTTTTTAGAAAATGACTTATCCTCAGGTTAAAGGAACTTTTCGGCAATGTACACCACAATTTCTTTGCTACATACACCTGCTTTCCGATCCTCATCACTATATATCCTTAGCTTATCTTCCAACTCTATTCTGATTTAACCCTATTATTACTTGACACTTTTATCTCCATCTTTATCCAACTGTCACTGCAGTTGAAAGGACGTTTTACCCTGGGTAAAATCTGGGTAAAACGTCAAATATTACCCATATTTTACTTACATTTTACCCACGTTTTACCCACATTTTACCCACCTTTATTACCTTTATTAATTGGATAAAACAGTATGTGTCAAACGTAATTACATTAATGCTATTGGACTAAGTTGTATGCATTCAACAATTAATGTTAAAATTCTATTCGACCATGTTCTTTGTCGTATCCATAGCTATAATGGATACTCTCACTACTCCGATTATGTCTAAATAGGGAAGATGGACTTTAAACACGGACTTATATAATACGGGATTAAGCAATCTTAACTCAGTTCCTTAATACAATGAACAATGCCGAACTTCTATGATCCGCTACGGAGAAGTCTCTCCATTATAGAAGGCAATTACAAATCACTTAATACAAAGCACAGTCCATAATCACAGTCCTGTCCATCTAGACCCACAGACATTTTAGTATAAAAGAGTAATGTGTTTATTTGAATAAAGATCATCCTACATTGAGTCTCGCGTATATTGCTTGTCTCTTTTTTCTCATCACATAAAACATTACATTCTTTTCTTTAAACTCTTTTATTGGTGTAATGTTTTATGTGATGAGAAAAAAGAGACAAGCAATATACGCGAGACTCAATGTAGGATGATCTTTATTCAAATAAACACATTACTCTTTTATACTAAAATGTCTGTGGGTCTAGATGGACAGGACTGTGATTATGGACTGTGCTTTGTATTAAGTGATTTGTAATTGCCTTCTATAATGGAGAGACTTCTCCGTAGCGGATCATAGAAGTTCGGCATTGTTCATTGTATTAAGGAACTGAGTTAAGATTGCTTAATCCCGTATTATATAAGTCCGTGTTTAAAGTCCATCTTCCCTATTTAGACATAATCGGAGTAGTGAGAGTATCCATTATAGCTATGGATACGACAATTGGATTAACTTGCTTATAATGATACATTCTATTAGAGCTAATAATTCTTATCGAGTCTTTTCGATTAGATGCTCTTTTCGTTGCATTCATTATTTTAGCCAATAAAATACACTTCTTTGTCATGTACAAGGACACTTCTTTAACCTTATATATAGAGAAAACAAACATCTTTTATTTTATTAAAGATATGTAAATATAACGTACTAACAGGTAGCTAACTTTACGATTGGACCTATTTAATCTTACCTAATTACTGAAGGCTAAAAAACCCATAGTTATTAAAAACAATAATTAGTAAAACGTACTAAAAGCTAACATGTTAACATATCTAAGACGGCATAGCAATAACGAACGGCAGCATCATGTATAGGCCTACAAAAGATTATATTGATGAGTAATCAATTTACAACGTAAAAATATATCTGTACCATTAAAACATGTGTCATGTTTCTCTGTTTCCTTTTTTTAAAAAAAGGAAAAGCTACTCTATAGAACAAATAAAAAGTTAAGATTAGTTACATTTAGGTCAGTCAATCAAAATACCTTAGCTAAAAGTAAGAAGTAAGCTTTCCTATAACGTTGCAATTATATCGGCTATCAAAAGAAAAAAAAAGAATGAGGTGCAGTCAAATGAAGATAAAAGTTTACCAGTAAAGAACACGCTTTCAGGTCAAGGTTGTATATCATTAGGATAATATATTATCAACATTGTGAAAGTGAGTTTGCCGATGAAGAAGTACTAAAACACCATGGAGTGAAAAAAAAAGCAAAGGAAAAAGTTTGTGAAAGAAAAGGATAAGTAAAAAGAAAACGCGAATAACCCCATAAAAAGGAAAAAAACCATGTTAAAAGCGCGTGATATAAATATTGACGCAGTTCCTGAGAATCACACATACACTGTCATACTGCTTATACTTTAACATTTGTTAGTTTTTTCTCTTCTGAGAAAGGAGAGACTGAACAATACTGAAGATTGCTCCCTCCATGGGAAAGTGGGTAAAATGTGGGTAAAACGCCTACTCTACCGCAGCGTATGTTCCATGACAGGATGATTAGAATTAACGTGTTTCCATTTACAGTGAATTTCTCTAGTTTGGAACAGCGACTGCACCTCTTCTCTAAATTAGAGATCTATCACCGAGAAGAACGTTCACTAATTAGAAATCCCTCATAAGATCAAATAATTATAAATAGGCAGATAAGTTGAATTAAATAAAGATATCCAATAGTCTCAAAGGATTCTATCTGTCCCTTTTTCTATATCAACTTACTTCTTTTCTAAATGCAAAGCAAAACAGAAAAACTACACTTAAACTAATTGATAGAATTTTGAATTAGATTCTAGTTGACTTAACGTAAAAGCGTATCAAGAGTTTAATAGCATTAACTGGTTAATAACATGTTAGTCAGTTAATTACATTTGTATGAAAGCAAGACCAGCAATACTAAACAGCAACATTCAGGAAGTGCTGACATTGCTGAAACAGCTACCAGATTCACAAACATTTCTGTAGAAATCAGCAACGGCAAATGCTGTGCATTTCAGCATCAAAATGGACCAGTAAAGTGCAAAACGAAGTTCATAGTAAATTTTTGAATGAGTGAAAATACGAGGCAAATGTTAACTAAACAGTTTCCAAACTACGATAACCATATTCTCTATGGAGAATAATTCTGTTCCTGCCATAGCTGTACTGTATAAATTTCTTAAAACAATGATTTATATAGTTTTTGTTTGCATTTCGCTTTTCAGTTTGATCAGATTTAATTCTAGTAAAGAAGCAAACCATGCGGAACCTTATGGAGAAGCAATGCCAAAACAAATTAGCAATCTAGAAAATTAAAACTAGTACAGAACTTTTCTGTACAGTATAAGAAAAAAATGAAAAGTACGAATGATGTAGCGTGGTAGATAAGTGTGGTATCACATCGTTTGCCTTTGTTTGCATAGAGTGTAACATTAAGAGCATACAAAAACTATTCGGTGTCAAATGATCGTATTCGTATAGACACAAGGGGGTATTGTGAATTTACCATTAGATTTGATTGCCCCTCACATAGGTGCGTAGCTCTCTTACCTTGATATTGGAGGGAGATGTTACTGAATCCTAACTATGTTACATTGGAGAAATTGTGGATATTCGCAGGCTTACAGATGTACAGATCGGATCTTCAAATCGTTCCCCAAAATCGACGTCAAAACCAGCATCAGTTTGTTTGACTTCCTAAGAGGGCGGTTATGAGTCTACTTCAACCATATCTTAATCGTAAGGGAAAATTTAATAATTCTACAACTCATATATCATTTATAGAGTCCGTTTTAGTGATCACGCTTGATGGACGCGTCCTGATGGTAACATACTCGGAGCATAGACTTCTCTAGGCATGGTTTCATTGTTCTGATTTTAATCGGGTAGGGAACATTAAGAGGTACAGATCAGACAGCCAACTGCATCCTGGAAAAATGTCAGGAACGTGTGTTTTCTCTGGATGGAACAGAAACCATTCCACTTGGACTATATCTTGTTCGAGGTGATACCATGTACGTATGAACAGGCATATAAGTACAATCTTACTTATGCCCCGTATTAGATGTACAGTTGGCTTAGTAGACACTGAGAAGGAGGAAGAAATAGAGTTTTCTCAATTTAAAGTTGAGCCACTTCCACCCACGAAACTGTAGAACTGAGAACTCTACGAACATGAATATGCTCTCATACGGATTAATCAATGTAGCGGGCTCATTAGGCTAGTGGGCTATGGATTATACAGTACTTTTTTTTGTCGTTCGTAACTCGAGACTTGACAAACTTTGCTTACGCTTAACAGGAAAGACAGTCGTCTATCCCGACAGCTGAAGCTTAAGAAGGAAGGAATTTCACCTAAGGTCAAGGGTTGTTAAAAAGCGGCAGATTGCCGATTTATACCAACTCATGGTCTCTGAAAATTGGTGCAGATTTAGTGTGTCTTTTCGATGAAGTTAAAGAAGATAAATATTGTTTATTAGCCTGGGGCAAGGTGACTTTAGACAAGGAAGAGGCAGAGTACTAACTATAATCCGTCACTTTTTCATGCAAAATTACGTTTTGGATTCTTTTTAATGAGGTTAGACGTTGAAAAGAGCTCAAAGCTGAAAAGAATTTGTAACAACTTAGTTGTCTAACCTATGGGTCTTCTTTTCGGAATTCCTCTCCATCTCTCTTGTTCTTTAAGAAAAGGCGCATAGCACTAACCCTCTGGCGAAAATAAATACTTACCGATATCCCATGGCCCGACTTTATCCTATGTCCAAGTTAGTCTATCTTGATTACGTTTCGTAAATTAGCTTGATCTATGATCTATGTCTGCGATGTTTCCTGATGGATTCTCGGTTCTTTTACTATTTTCTTCCAAGCATCCAATTTGCCGTTTAGCTAGTACAGTCATTAACAAGTTCATTCTGCTATTATTCTGCATATTTCTCGTAATTTCTACTAATGCCTACCATGGTCAAGATGTCCGCTTACGTACAAAACGCAATCTAACAAATAAATAATGCGTCTATGCTATAGATGGGAAACAGCAAATGACTTGCTGTGCTCTATTTAGAATGCGAAAAGATTTTCAGATCTTGTATCCATCTGTCTTCGTCTATGAACAAAAGTCAACGGAACAATACAAAGGGTAAGTTATCACCTGTCGCTAGCTGAGCATTAGCCAAAATGTCAGTATAGACGGTACGTTAAAAAGCCAAGCTCTATGTCTGAATATTTTTATAGACAGCCCTATCATGAAGTTATAAACGACTTGACGAGCTTGAAGGTTCGGAATCAGAAGCCCGTCAACTGTCAAATTGGGCGTCACGAGACCTTTTGGCAAAAGGTATCTCGTATTTATCCAGCTCGCTAGTTGGATACTATGAATGAGGAACTATTTTGGCTAGGTCAAGAAGATGCTGCTTGGTAAAAGACTTAGTCGCAAAGTGATCTTCAGAATGCTTAGTTTGCTCCTGCAGCGATGAGATTCTGTTCCTCCATGCTGACACTCCCGTGGGTCGAGGATCTTTATCTACTACGATCTCTCAGCGCCGTCTGTTAAAGGAGCGATGTCGTCGACTGCTATGCAGAATCCTTGAACTGCAAAAATCTGAAATCGAAGCTTTCCACGCCGACATGGCACGCAAAATCGATCCTGTTCTGCTACCTCCAACCGGGGAAGGTGCGTTCGAAGTGATAGAGGGAGAAAATTACTTAGATGCCAAAAAGCAAGATGTTATCGATATTGTAACTTCGGCCTTTCCCCTTAGTGCCCAAGATGAACATATAGAAAAGCCCTTGTCATCTTACGATCGTCCAGAAACTTTGAAATACAAGGCAGAACTTGAGGTGAGTGGATTCTTCATGAAGGAGATGCTGTAACAATGCTATACCAGATATTATACAAGTTTGGACTCGACAAACTTATGGAAAAATATGACCATATATTAATGGACATCAGGCGAGATTATATCCAGGATCTCACGAAAATCGAACAACGATCTCATGAATTTCCCAGTTTTTCCATCTCCAACCCGACAAGTTCCTTAAGCAGCAAACAACTTCCAACAGCTTCTTCCCAGTTTACACAATTGACAACGACGGCATCGGCACGGATACAATCTTTGCAAGTGCCTCTTAAAGAAGCATCAACAGTTTATCCATTGCAGTCATCTTCTAGAGATCCTCGCCTACGCTACCAACAACAATCGCAGCTACAGATTTGCCGTCAGCAAGAGTCCGAAGAGCGTTTGCAAAATCTGAAAGACCTAGCACAGTCTCATGCGGCGCAATCAACTCCGCCAACATCGATCACTGATCAGTATAGGGACATGCCTCAAGTAAGGCCAAATAAAAGAGCATTCATGCAATCGACTCCACCAAACGATGCGAAGAAACCGAAATCGATATTGAAGCGTACACCAAGATCTACTGCTGAAGATGGCATTATCTCAGTAATCGCAAATTATAAGGGCGATGGTCCCAAAGTCGTCAAGATGATCGGAGGAAACACCGAAGTACTTGGGCATCCCAAAGAATTTGATAATGCGTTGTACGAAGTTGCCACGACCGGTGGTCATCCTACAAACATCAAATTACAGAGTATCGGGGGCGAGCGATATTTTACTAAGCGTGACACTGGTGAAATAATTGGAAGAGCAAGCAGTATTATTCCTCTCCTACACGATTTCTTCCTTGAAACAATATGAGATCGGTTATAATTCTTTCTTTCTTTTATGTTTCAAAAGAAAGAAAAGAAGAAAACGCATGGATCTCGGTAACGGCTCGTTGCTATGCTTGTTTATAAAACCTGTAACCTGCTTTTTAATGTTGCAATCATATTACTACGTTTTACTACTATGCCACTGCCCTGTGATTCGTCCTTAAATCGCATATCCTTTAAGCGAATCTCGTTACGGTCGATTTCATCCGGACCGATAATTACGGCTAGTGGTATCTGATCTTTTCTACATGCAGCCCATTGCTTTTCAAGTTTAGGTTTGTTTTTCAACATAAATGAAGCTTTGATCCCAGCATCCCACAGCTCTCGTAGGATTTGCATTCTTTCTTTCAGCAGACCATCTCCAACCGAAACTACGTATACTTCGGATTCATTGCTCTTGATTTCTGAGTTTTGTCGCGCCATTAGGATAGAGAATACGCGTTCTATGCCGATGGACACACCAATACATGGTATTTGAAGGGAAGGTTTGCCTTTACTATTGCGTCCTCCAAACATACCAACCAGGTTGTCGTAACGGCCACCAGCTGCTATGGATCCTACTTCCCCGTCGATCGTAATAGCTTCATAGATTATTCCTGTATAGTAATCAAGACCTCTTGCTAAACTGAGGTCTATTGTTACTTTGTCGCGTATCCCCAAAGCATCCAAAAACCCAAACAACAACTCCATGTCGGCGAGACCTTCAACAGCCTTTTTGTTTTTCATCAAGTTTTCATCTTCATGCAATTGATCAAGCAAAGACTGCTGGCTGCCCTGGAGACGGATGTAGGCACCAATTTTATCTGCTACTGCTGGCTCCAACCCCTTCTGCTCGGTCATCTCACGTTGAACCTCTTCCCATGGCAGTTTGTCCAGTTTATCAACTGCTGATGAAATCGATCGGATAGCAGGTTCGGGGACACCGCAAACCTCGAAAATGGCATCTAAAATTTTTCGATGATTGAGTCTGATTGTAAAAGAACCGATTTCAAGTGCATCCAGTGCCTCGCACAATATACGCAGTATCTCAGCATCCGGGATCATTGGGTCATACTGGCCAGCAATATCAAAATCGCATTGATAGAATTCGCGAAGGCGGCCTTTGGTCATTGCAGGTTGGTCACGTCGGTACACCTTGGCAATCTGATACCTCCTCATTTGTTGCTGATATGTCTTGCCATGCATAGCCATAAAACGTGCAAAGGGCACTGTGAGATCATACCGGAGTGAACAAGCCTCGCCCCCTTGTAACGCCAAATCGTAGATCAATTTGCTGTCTTCGCCATATTTATTTGCTAGAACGTCTTTGAGCTCAAAAGCGGGCGTGTCTATTGCTACAGCACCGTGTTTCTTGAAAACTTCTTTAACTGCCGAGAACATTTTTTCACGAACGACCATTTCTTTCTCATTGTAATCTTTAGTTCCTTTTGGGGTTTTAAGCTGGAATCCCAACTTTTCTTTAGGCTGCTGACGAGAGAAGTCTGAATTAGCTGAATTGAACGTTTTGTCTGGATACAAAAAGATATACCAATGTATGGTCATGTAGATTCTGATCCTTGTTTCGCTGGCAACATGGTGTTGTCGACGTTATCGTACGATGCCATTGTACAGATCGTTTCGGTAGCAATATGCGTGTTTTCGATAATATCTGCCAAGTCATGCGGGAACTTTTCTCTGCCCTCTAATTCTGCTCTACGTTCTTTTTACCGTCTTTTACCCCGCTGATGCTGGCAATAGATCGGATTCCTCCAGAATTGTCTTACCAAAAGCTCCCAAATTTTTGTTTTCTATCCCAGGCGGAATTAATCACTGATTTGCAACGGACTCTCAAATTCACGCAAGAGCAAAAGCCCGGCTCACGCTGAAAGGAAACGTAGTTCGCTATTGATATACTTTTGGTTTTCCTGAAGAGCATCAATCGATCTATTGGGAAACATATTACTTATTTCTATTTCTTGACAAGGTTAAAAATGGGGAAGATGGGAAATAAGCGAGTCGTTGCAGCTCCATATCGGAGAGCAGTTGAATCTAGGTCCGATCTGAACCTTTTGACTTGAGGAGCAGGGGTATGACATGGATTTAGACATGGGTGTTAGCAACAATAGTATGATGGCTACTCAGTAACTACCTACATTCATTTATTCTCAAAGTTATTTTCTCATTACTCTTCGTGCAGTGAATTAGTTCAAGTTGGTTTACCATTTGGAAATACTAAGGGGATTCACAGACTAATTAAAAAGTCGCGATTAATGTGAAATCGATCAAATGGCAAATAAAGTTGGGCAACTAGGGTGGCACTGTTATTTTCAACGGGTTGAGTGATCTGAATGCCCCGTGTATGTATAGTCTGTTTCCACAAATGTATTTAAGGTACAGACAAAGAAGTATCATGTTTCCTCTATGAAATATGGAAATCAACTGTTCAGATTTGCCATTCTTCACTCTGGAGCCGGTGAACGGTGAATGTAAACGTTGAAAACTCCCTATCACCAACTGCCTTATCACAAAAGCTTCCCTTTCATGATTCACTGCTCTGTTAACTTCGCCGTGAACCCCCGTTATGGCTAAGACCTTAATTGCTTTCAAGAAATTTTGATTTTTACTCGGCTTCACATGAAGCATACTACAAAGGAATTGTACGAGTATTGTTCCCCCAATGAAATACCGCTCATAAAGACCTGTAGTTCGTTATCTGCACCTGACGCTTCTGTTCGCACCAATAAATTGAATAAATTCAACATACTGCATTAAGTTGGTAACAGAGTTGCTTTAGCCCTACTGGACCACATGAACAACTGAGTTCCTCAATTATACATCTCAAATCTGGGACGGTAATGTTCTGCATTTGTAGGCCCGTTGTCGTACTTTCAAGCTCGTATCTATTTGCTGTTGGTATTCATCTGTGCTGAAGCTGGACGGAGCAACTGTCCAAGAAAAGTCTGAATAGACCGTGACTCAATGTAACCGGGTTAAGATAATCAGGTCTGCTAGAAATATGTAAGTTGCTGTTTACATCAATGACAAGTACAGGACAGATTGGCCCGTCATTTTCTACTTAAGTATAAACGTCATGCTAAAAGCTAGACGTTGCAACTGCTTTGAAGCCATGGTAACATCCGGTGATGTTTTATAATACGAGCTTTTAAGTTGAACTTTCTTGTATAAGTAGACCAAATTCTACTTGCTTTGAAACGCAGGGAACAGTTTTCCAACCTGCTATAGATCAGGCCGGAGAGACTCACACAGGCTAACAGTCAATGAAAGCATGAAATGGCCATGCATTAATCACACTCTTTATTTTACTGTAGTTGTCATATGGAAAGAGAGACAAAGAGGTAAAAATAAAGTATTCTTGCCTTTCAAAATGCTCCTATCACTGAAACCAAAACCTACAATTTCATGTTATCGTCATCGAGGACATTTTTCTTTGTGGAACAAACGGGAGATATATAGCGCCAGTGTGCAGGGATGGCATAAAACGACATTTCCATTTGGTTACTCATCTAAAATAGTACGCATTGTGAACCATCATGCATGTCATCTTTGATTATTGTTGCCTTTGGAGGAGTGCAAATCCCCGAATACTGGAGATAATGATGGTCCGACTGACTCGATTTGGATGTATTAGTCATCATGGTTTATTCTGTCCCGGCAAAAGGAATCGGCGGTTTACTTGACTCCCAGCCAATAATTTTTGTGATTGAATAGCTTCATAACCTGGGGTTGGCGGGCAAGTAACTTTAGCTTGCTTTTTCATTTTTTACCCACGTTTTCCCACCATCCAACAGTAACAATTCAAACTAACTTAAAAGCAAGCAGCTATTGAATCCTTTCTTCCCTCCGTTCCTTTCGAAAAAATGTCAAGCAAAGTAAGTGTTGGCGTGGTTGGATTTGGTAAGGAATCGATCTTCTTAAAACGTACTGCTGATATCCCTTATTAGGCTTCTCGTCGCGTACATTTCACTGTCCTCTTATTGTTTCTTCTCCACATCTGCATCTTACTGCAGTTGTAGAACGTCATAGCCACAATAGCGTGAAAGATTACCCATGGGTGCGTGTCTGCAATTCCAGCGAAGATCTTTTTGCTGCTCCTGATATTGACCTTGTGGTAATTACCACGCCTAATGATTCGCACTTTTCAATGGCGAAAGCCGCTATGGAAAGCGGAAAACATGGTAACTACCCTTTCTGGTTTTGGAAGCACTATATCCGTCTATCTTTTGGCATGTATGCTAATATGCCTTGTTTTCTGTTCATCAGTTGTCGTGGAGAAGCCCTTCACAGTAACATCTGCAGAAGCAGAGGAGTTGACGAAAATATCTGAAAATACTGGAAAGATCTGCACTGTATATCAAAATCGGCGATGGGATGGTGATTTCTTGACCATTAAGAAATTGGTCGCGAATGGTCACCTAGGTCGTCTGGTAGAGTTCGAGTCTCATTTTGATCGCTTCCGTAACTTCAACAAGGGCGGATGGAGAGAAAAAGATGATCAACCTGGTGCCGGTATGCTGTACGACCTCGGCACACATTTGATCGATCAAGGTAAACTCTGTCAAAGACGCGAAGACAGATTAATTGAGATCTTATTGTACAGCGTTGCATCTATTTGGTATGCCACAGAGCGTGTATGCCACAATTACAAACCAGCGACAGCTTAAAAATTCCAATGTTGTGGATGACTTCACCATTATTCTGCAGTATGAAAACGGATTCAAGGCTGTGTTACGTTCCAGCATGTTAGCACGCCAAACACCTGTCCTCAGATACTCAGTGAGAGGAATGAATGGATCTTACGTTAAGCATTTCCTTGACGTTCAAGAAGAGCAGTTGAAAGCAGGACTGTTACCTACAGACGCGCAGTATGGTATTGAAGAACCGAAGCAATGGGGAACGATAAACACGGATTTGAACGGTCTACATTTGGTTGGGCAGGTTGAAACTGAAAAAGGCGATTATATTACGTTCTACAACAATGTCGGTGAAGCCATCCTTAAGAACGATCCTCAGCATTTAGCGGTTAAGCCAACAGACGGAGTTAATTGTATACGCTTAGTTGAACTTGCTAAACAAAGCAGCGAAGAAGGAAGAGCCATTTCATTAAAATGAGCATTGATTGAAACTTAATGAATCACTTAGCCAGAAATGCAGATCCCACTTTTGCATAAAAACGCACAAATTCCCAATTAATGAATGATGAGCTACCAAGTACTTATAAGATTTGCACTTATATACAGCATGTCATCATGAGCAGAAGAAAGGATAGAGGGATGAATGTATGATGTGTCGGTAACTACGGTCCATACAAGAAATGACAGCTTGACTCTTTCTAATTATATTAACCCTTTTTCGAGCTAATAACAGACAACGGGTTTGGAACATAGGCAAACAGCTAATTGACAAGCTCAAAGTTGTGCTCGCCTCATTTATTTCTAATAAATTGGGCTGCATGAATTTTCTCAAGTTTGCTTAGCGAGCAGACTCCGGATGCGTAGGATAAACGCAGTCGTTGATTGGATGATGCTGTTACTGAAATCGTACATGTTAGCGTGTTGATGACCGGCATTTGTATCATTGACTTGGTCAATGAACAGCTGCTTGCAATAGTATGGATGAAGCCTTATTTCTGGGCTATCGTTGTCGGGAGATAGATATTGGCACATAATCTCGCTTTAGGTTGTACAGTTCGGTTCGTTCTGTTTTCTAGTGCATTTTGACAGCCTATACAGTACACTGCAAGAACATATATATATATACATATTATATGTTTCAGTCGCAACTGCTTTGCTGTTATTAGCATATATTCTTTCTTGACTGGCTTCTTCTTTTTTTTTTTTTTCCAATTTGCTTGCCGACAGAAGGCTGCGTATGTCGTTTTCTTGCGTTATCCTGAATCACTAATACCTTGACCAGCACAAGCATTAAAATCTTTACTTTAGCGGTGTTGCCACAAAAAGTAGAGTGAGCTTTTCTTAGCAAATGCAAACCACAAGCCAAATCTGCAATGTTTTTTATTGGACTCTGTAATGCTTATAGTGAATTGTATTAAAAGAGGAGATATGGTGCTGTAATCATATCAAGTTAGCCTGAGTCGGTTATCGGAAGGGGCAATGTAAACAGAAACGGCATGAACATGAAGGATGCAGGGTGTGACTGACTGCAGCCGATGGAATGGAATGCGTATTTGTTTTGTCCGTGCGATAATAAGTCGTTATTAGTTCATACGACACTCATTCTCTTTTTCCTTCCGCAAAATTTATGTTATTTTTCTGTTTCTTTTTCTTCATACCCGTAGTTTTTTCTATTCAGTATGGTATACCTGTGGATGATCCTGAAAAATACCCGTTCTATGTCATGATAGGGAATCCACATGTCTGTGGTGGCATGGTTATATCACTCGATCCACCCATAATATTGACGGCAGCTCATTGTGTTGCTGGTGCTGAAGCTTCCCAAAGTTATTTTGTAGGCTATGGTGATACAGACAGACGACGACACACTATAAATCCAATTAGAGATTGGGTAATACATCCGTTATATCAGTCCAACGATACGGTTGACATGCGTTACGATATTTCCGTTGTCCGGCTCAAAGATCCTTTTCTTCATAATCGTTATGTATCACGTGTGGCGATATGGCCTCCAGACCGGGACCTGCCTCCGTTTCCTCGAGGTAAGTAGTTTGTTTGCTCTTGAGAAACAAAAACGGATAAAATCGTCAGGAGTAATGTAATGTCTGGAACTGCTAGGTTCATTGATGGGCCATGGCTATACAGGCTTTGAAGAACCTGAAGCAATGATGTTACAGAAATTTACTTTGGCTATCACCAAGTTTGTGCCGGGATCTTCAGATATAATTGAAGCAGTTAGCGAAACCGATGCTATGGCATGCCACGGAGATTCTGGTATACGTACCTTTCTCGCAACGTCACTGATACTTACATAACTGAGCTACCTATATCAGGAAGTCCACTTGTGGTTCATGTTGCCGCTTATGAAAGCCACCAAATGGTTCCATTTGTAGTTGGTGTTCTTGCGCGAATTTTTGGTGTTCGAGATCCAACCGATCATTCGCTCACTTGCCCTATTAAGACGGGCGATATATTCGAAGGATTCGTGCATATCTCAGCCGTACTTAATTGGATTGCTGAAGTAACTGGGCTGCCTGTCAAAGGACTCACAAGTCCTAGCCTGCCAGAAGAGCAATATTCTGTAAAAAATGAGTCTTGGTCCATAGGAATTGCGGAAGATAATCATTCCGCGACACAATGGATGGGTCAGATCGCAGAAGTATCCCAGTCTCGTGCTATCTCGCTGGCGAGCTATCGATCCATGTCTTTCCTCATTTTTTGGAGCATAATGATATGCTGCTATTTCCATTAAAATACAATCACAGTAAGTCGGTGGATTCCGTTGGAAGGTCAATGTGTCAGACAACAAAGTTTGCATTAAGCCACTACCTGTTTTGCGCAAAGGTGAATAGTTAGGTTATAAACCATTACTTCGTATGCGTATAAACGTATGCAAGCCATAACCAAGGCCAATATTTGTTATTCATAATACTTCAAAAGTAAGTAGTGGTAGCTGTAAGACTACCTTAGCTTTTACTTGCTCCCTAAGAGTATCCCAGCAGCTGGCTGGGTCTCCATATCGCACCAAATCATAATGGGTGTGAGCACGAACAAAGCCGTCCGAGAATGTGTCGTCCAGTACAAACACCATTTTGCCTGCTTTGGTATATTTACTGCTTTGTTGGATTTGGCCTGTTTCCGAAATCATCCATGTTTCTAGTTGGCTTGAATATCCAGAAGCATATGCTGTCCTTGCTTTCAGAGATCAATTTTTGCTGTAATTCCTTGATGCTTTTGCTCCATTGACCACAACAGTGTGTGCAGGAGAGATAATTTCACTATAAAATGAAGATTTATTATGTTTTGAAATTAAATTGCTGTATAATAATAACATTTGATGTTATCGCATCTTGTTCCACTTCCACTAAGCGCTTCTTCCCAAAGTTGCCTTGTGCGTATCTATTGTTCATACTCGTGTGCATTTTCTGGATGACATCATGTTAATAAGTGACCTTTTGTTGAGAGTCCAGTATGTCATTCGATATCCTTTTGTTTTCATACTTGGAAGATTGGTCTAGCTCACTGGAATCATGCGGTTAGGTAAACTTTTCATGTCTGTGCGCTTTGACTTCTCAGATGCTCTTGTCATAGTTGGGTTAATGAACGTATCAATAGATCATGTAAGTGAAAATGGAGTCAGAAATAGAACCAAAACAAAGGACAAAAGGGGCAGCGCGTAGTCTTATAGATGGAGGGACGCGTCATAGTATGCCGTGTTAATGTTGTGTTAGTCGCCGAAATAGGCGAATTGTTATCAAGCGATGTCATGAAACATGCTGGCCTAAAACAATCCAAGGATATGGAAGCAGAATATGAAGAAGCAGAGCTATGATTCCAATTATGATGCCACACATGAATGGAATGATTATAAATCCGAATTCACAAGTTTTACACGCACGAACTGGTCAACTTTTTTGGTCAGTCCATCAAATAATAGAAAGCCTATGTCCTGTTCACTCTTTATCTATCCGTACTACCTTAGTAGGTCATTATCCATCAGCTCATGTATTGTACTTAACTGACCAGAAAGTCTTCCTTATGCAGTGTAAGTTGCGAGAGTACAGTAATAGTGCATAAACTTCCCTTTCGTTCTATTCCATTTAATTTTTTTTGGATGAACATTGTAATAAAGTAGCAATATCTTACTGTTTTATTATCTTATATTAAATCTTAACATTTGAACTATGCACAGTAAAAGCACGAACCTTTTTTAAGAGCCTCGAGCATTGTGTTAAGCGACTGTGCTTGTGCCAAATTTATTCCCTGTCAATGCAAAAGTATTAAATAAGTGGCGAAAATTGTATTGCAAAAAGCTATATAAAGCGAGCTCCTTCCACCTCAACCTCCTCCTACCTTCAACTGCCAGATCCACCCGCCATGGCCAACAGATCCGCACAATATGGCCCATAGTATGTATTATTCTTGCCGAACTCGATGCTCACCAGCATTCGGGATCATATTTAAGACAATATCATGACCCAATCCAGGACAGGACCTACTACAATGGCTCGATGCTCTCCCTTCTGAACCAGGCTAGGCACATCAAGGCTGAAACCTTCTTCTTCCTTCGGTTTCTTTTTTTCGTTTTCTTTCTATTTCATTATGTATTTTCTTTATCCTTTTCCATTCTTTTACCCCACTCTTTCGACCTTTTCACTGTCTCATCCGTAAGGTTTCTTATTGTATCCTTTTTTTTTTGGAGCCGTCTGGAACAAATATGTCTGTCACAGAAGCTGTGTTCAAATAGGCACGTTAAGTAGAAACAACATAAGTTCAAACGTATAAAGCGAGCTGATAATCAAGTGTATTATCTATGTCTAGGGATACAAGAGCACCTTCAGTTTATTCCCTTATAACAAGAAAATAACGACGTCATATGGATACAAATAAAATCGTACGAGCCCGATACCACGTTTAAACTGATCCAACAATCTCATCTGCTTTTTGCAAAGCCTGGTATAACTCGTCAATGCCTGTTATAGTTCTTTATTTTTTCTACGTACCTCAATCATTTTCTTGCATTCCTTTCGTCTTTGCTGAGTGAACTCAGACTCTTGCAAAAGGTCGTTCAAAACGTCAGCCTTGTATAATTCAGATAACAGCTCTCTTTGGAGTTCCTCTTTGGAGTGACTCACGAGATTCAGCATGATTGCCTTGGGAACCATATCAATCATTGTGCGTTTGACAATGTTATAATATGATTGAATCAAGAGTTCTGATTTGATCAATATCACGTTAACTATATGAGATACAACTTACTGATAACCTCAGTTTCCATGTATTCACGTTCGGATAAGGCCCCTGTAGCCTTCAACGTTGCAGGTGGCTACAGATAATGGTCCATTAATATGACATACGCTAACAATATTAACTTACTGCTTCCATTAATGCGCCTGACTTCTTTACTTTCTTATATCCCGCAAAAAAGTTACCAAATACAGAACTGTTTTCTCCTTCCGCGGATAGAGTGCTGCTTGAATTACTTGTCTGCAGTTGCTGTTGGGCTTTGTTTTTCGACGAATGTTCAACACCAGCTTGCTGTTGCTGCTGCTGCTGTTGTTGTTGTGATTTGCCATGCAGTTGTTCGTTAACGAGCGCAATGGCTTGATGTCCGTTTAGAAAATCCGGATGTGCCGTGTTGATATAAGACGCTTCCATTCTAGATTTGCTTTTAGTCAACGCGTTTGCAAACTAAAGAACCTACGATACAAGGTCAGACACAAGTTTCGTCGTTGGTGCGAGCGCTTTCTTAAAAAATGCCAGCACAACTTGGTAGAATTTCTCTTTGAGAGTTGGAAAGCGTTTGAAAAACTATATGTTGATTTAGTTTACCTTCAGCCTATCAATAGGTTTCACTTACCTGCTTATTTAGTAGTTGGCCTAGTATTCTAACCAGTTCGTCATAGACCATGCTGATACATTTGACGCTCGGTTCCTCAAGTCGTTTAATCTGCTGCTTAATGATAACTTCAAATGCTGTAGTGGCAACAAATAAAGCAGGCGATGAACCCTGGATAGGAGTTTAGTCAGTAACAAATTATGGACGAAGACGAAATGCCTACGGATGAATTGTAGAGAATTGTACGGATATCGACGTCCTTAATCTGTTCAAGAGGATCGATACTTTTGACGCCGTTCGCGTACAGCTCATGGAACACAAAGCTGATTCGAGCACCACCCGACAATTCGAAGCTGGATAAATCGTTTGAGTTGCCATCGATGATAGTGCGAAACTCCGTACAAAATTCGGTGATAATATTCAGTACCAGATTAGCCTGGTGTGCTGAGCTATCCCCTAGAGGATCCCCCAGTTGGATAAGCTCCTGTTGATATTTTGTCAATGCAGACTGTATCTTGGCTTTGATCTCTGGCAGGGTATTTCGGATATGGTGCATTAGAATCTATCAATACCTAGTTAATCACCATAGACCGATCACGCAGATATATTATGCCCACCATATTAAGTTTGCGAGCAAGGAATGGAGTGCCGCAATATTGGGCTTTGCTTTGATAGGACGGATGGTTTTCAAAATATTCTCTCTCCGCTTCCAAAGCCCTTACGATCGGCTTCTTGGTTTCAATATCACGTTGGCCACGGTTAACCACAGGAACATAACCTACAGAATTGGATGATGATCAGATAAAAACGTGGTCATATGCTGGGAAATATATATATACCTAGTCTCAAGGGGATTACTCTCCCTGCCAAAATATCGATGACATCCGTGCCTTGGTCCATAAGATCAACTTTGGTGAGGACGCCGATAGTGCGTAGGCCTTCTGGGTCCACTTCTCTTGCGAGTTTTAAGCCGTCTGAGTTCGCCAAATCCGTATTTGCCGCAGTAACTGCAAGGATGATGGCGTTTGGTCTGGTGACATATTTCAAAATCATTTCTCGGATTTGCTTCTCGATATCTTTTGGTTGGTCACCAACTGGTACCTGTGAAATAACTGAGATCAAAAACATCTTCATACATTTTGTGTTGGCTACCTTTGTCAGACCAGGCAAGTCAATAAGTGTGAGAGTTAGGACATTGGGTGAAAAGATACGCAAATTGATTGGTTGAGGTGAAATGGCTGCAGACAAATGCTGTATGTTAACTGACTGATTCTATACTCCTGTCAATCATTGTTACCGAGATTTTTGCCCGTTTTCAACTCGGTATCCTTGACGATTTCTTCTCTAATGTCGTCAAAGTTATGAAACTTTTGCCCTGGCAGGTGCAAAAACTCTCCCCATTCGTCGGGATTTTCATAATCTGCGTGTTTGGAATCAGCCGCGCCATTCTCTTTGTGAGTGGCCGGACGATTGATCAATTGCAACACCTTGTGAAGGAAAATGATGGTTTGTGAACGAAAGACGCGAGGTAACTGTGCTTACCAGGGGTCGGCGTGTTACAATGCCAGTACCACGCGGAAGGAAATCTCGCCCGACAATGTTCTCCAAAACAGAACTTTTACCACTGGATTGTGAACCGATAACAGCAATCTGGGGTAAATCAACTGGATTATGAACGCCGACCGTTGAGAAGGCGTCCTGAAGCTTGTTCACTGAATGAGTGAAAAGGACCCAGAATAGGAAGTGTTAGAAACACACAAAAAGAATTTTGGATGAAGTACGCTAGTTTATATGCGAGCTTTACCTGTTTTAATGAGCTGGGAGTCCATTGTCAAATGTTGGAACGATGGAACGGTGCTGGAAGACACTGGCGGGCTTTCTTCGGACAGCCAAAAGCAGTCTTCGCTCACACATCCACGCTGTCAAGGCTTGCGGACTAAATGTTTATCCGTTCCATTCAAGGACATCAAACGTGTTCATTCGCAATTCCAGTGCACCCGTGTGCGTGCCCTATATGGAGCAGCACGACGTTACGAATAGCAAATCAGCGGCAATGTTAGCCAATTTTAAGTGAGAACCGGCCAAAGAGCTGAATAGGGAAAAAGAAAGACGAATCGATGGACAGTTAGGCCTCATAACAACTTCACTCAAGATATTACCGACACATCGATTTGGAGAGGAGATGGGTCATCAGGGATTTCTTGATATCTGGGATAGAAAGACTGGAATTCAAGAATGACGATTACCTCCCGCCGTCGTATTATTTCCTATTCAAAATAATACATCTGTGATTATATTTGGATAATTTTAATACTTATCGGTTTAAATACAAACCCTAGATAGGATGAGTAGAGGATAGAATACGCATAAAAGAGATCCCGTTAAAAACAACACAAGTACTTTTATCTCTCAAAATTAAACTCGCATGTATCAAACTCACTTGGCGCATTTTGAAAACTGGGCTTGACGCTAACAAATCATATCAATTGCCGTGTTATAAGAGTTGGAATTGACCAATTTTTACATAGCTGTCAGAAAATTGACGACGCCACGGCAAGCTTCTCAACAAGCGAACGCAAGATGCATATACAAATTCTCCATTCACAATGGGCTGATGCTTAACGTAATAGCGTAAAAGTCTGGGTTATTTTAAACGGTAATAAGGTTGTTGAATGGTAAAGTGGATAAAGCGTTTCTTGCTTATAAGGATAATGAAGAGGTTTTGAATAGTTGTTCTAGGTGCTTCTATCTAGAAACAGAAAATGCGTGGTTATTGAACTATGCTGAGCTACATATTCAAGATATTGCCCAAAATAATCAAAGTAGATCGTTGATTTGGATAGGTGCTTGTAATAGCTAACCTGTCATTCTGATGACAAAGACGAGCAATACTTATACTGATGTAGAGCAACACACAAGATCCAATAGAAAAAGCTCAAATAAGAAAGAAGTTAGACAGACATAGGGAAGGGGATCGGAAAAAATGATGTATATAGTAAGTAATTGTACTGTACGTTGACGTAAAGTCCCTTAAACAGTAAGTCGTTTCCTAAGAAACACGAAGGTTATACTATATAGGAATTCTTCGCGCACGACATTCTCTCTGCTATAATACGAAATGGTCATGTTCAGGCCGGTTAAACTTAGCTCAGAATGTTCTTGCTAGATCGTCTCTCCGTACTGCACGACTTTTTCATGCTTTTCCTAAAACATGATGTGGCCTATTATATTGACGCACTGCCTTCACGCTGTTCCGGTTCAAGCATAAAGATTAACGTTGTGTATCAACAACAACCTCTTATTTCTATGCCTGTACAAAGTGCAGAGACACATAGGACTTTAACTGTTGGCCTGTCGATAGTGATACCAAACTGGCTATAACCACAGCTTGTTTGAGAATGCCAACGTCTGCTGTATTTGCCTTTGGGTGCCAATTTTCCCTTCTTAACGGTCCATTAAAAGCTTTTTCGACCTGTATCCTCTTCCTTCTTGAGAACCTCTTGGATGGAATTGCGTTGGAACTTCCCGAAAGCTTAAATCCCGGAGTGACCGGACCAGAAAACTCAAAGCCACACCTCTCATGGCCCAACGAGCGAGTCGCACTTCGCTTACCAAAACCAGCAAACAAATCGAAAATACTTTTTTTTCTTTAGTTGTTTCTTTTTCTTTGTGTCACTCCCTGTCATGACGAAGAACCGGGCCGACTTGGTGCAGACTCAACGATCCAACAGCAAGGATTTATTGAAGAAGGCTATCGCTCCTGGAAAGGAACTATTCAGCAGGCATAAACTCAAGCCACACTGGACTTTTTCGCACAAAATTGGTCCTGGCTTGGTTAACGGACAGAACACATGTTTCTTGAATTCAGTATTGCAATGCTTGACATATACCCCGCCCCTAGCTCAGTATCTTTTGGATGGAACGCATCGGAAAGAATGTAAGTCGACAGTAACAGTTTGGATATTCAGAAGATTCCGACTCATGAATGGACAGGTGCCGTAAAAGGATATTGCGCACTGTGTTGCATGGAAACCCATGTATTTCGATGCTTTAAAGGAAACAAAAGCAACAAGCCGGGTGCCGCGATCTTGCCGCGCTATTTCACATCCAATCTGCGAGGTACTTTAGGTTTTCGATTAATTTAGCTGATCAACATGTTGGGTTTAGAGTTATCTCCTACTCTAAGATTACGGCGACAGGAGGATGCACATGAATTTCTTATGTTTTTGCTGTCTGCTATTCAGAAGTCATCGTTACATGGCCTTGGGTAAGACGCGGTCGACTTGAAAAGATGAGTTTCTCATGGTTTTAAGAAGCAAGGTGAATCCCAAGTTAGAGGAGACTACATTGCTTCATCAGATATTTGGAGGCCGGATTCAGTCTCAGCTTCGATGCCAACGATGCAAAGCTGTATCAAATACATACGAACCTTTCCTCGACATTAGCGTGGATTTACACGGCGCAAAATCTTTGGAAAATGCTTTAAAGAATTTTATAAAAGTCGATATTATTGGGGGGAAAGATCCAGCCAACAGATACAAATGCGACGCGTAAGTTAGCATGAAGTTGGTTTTACAGAGTATGACACAGAAAGCGTAGATGTAAGCAAATGGTCATAGCAGGCAAGCAGATGACAATCCACCGTTTACCTACCAATCTTACAATCCATCTCAAGCGGTTCGCTTTTGACTTGCGATACGGCTCCATGCGAAAAGTTATGAACACTGTAAAATATCCCGAATTTCTCGACATGTCGCCATATGTCAGCAAAGAAAAAAATGTAAATCGGAATCAGTCGCGATACCGATTGTACGCTGTGCTTGTCCACTTCGGTGTTGGCTGCAGCTCTGGTCACTACTACGCCTATGTAAAGAACTCTAGCGGTAAATGGTATCGGATGGATGACGAGGACGTATCCCCTGTTTCTACACAGGAAGTATTCTCACAGCAAGCATACATCCTTTTTTACGAACGCCACTCGTCCCGAGAATCCGGAAGCGTAGACGCCATATCATCAGCTAAACAAAAGGAAAACCATCCCATACTGCCAGAACATCAAAATCTGCAGACGCCAGCAAATGCCCCCGAATTCACAAGCAATCATATGAGAGAAAAACAAGCCGTTGCGAAGAAACGTACAAAGCGGGACAACTCCGATGAGCAGCTTGCAAACCCTAAAAGACACAAAGTGGAAACAATCTTACCAGCTAAAAATCCGAAGGAGGATACTATATTGGCGCATGATACAAGTATAACAGCTTTGCGACAGCATGAATGGATTGTCAGGTCAATTGAGAAGTCTAACCGATCACTTCGAGGAGAACTATCACCTCCGACATTTTCAGCAGCAATGGGGGACAAAGACGCATGGCTTATTAATGCCGAAAGTACCAAACGGCAATCAAAAGCATCTAAATCGCCGAAAAGAAAGATGGTTTGGAAAGTGTCAGATATTGAAGACACGCAGATCCTGTTTAAGTAGAACGTTAGATACACAAATATAGACTTTATTTTTGAGAGAAGGCAGGGTCTAATACCATGGGGAAGATAAGTGACGGTGACGGTACAATTAAGCCAGTGAATACTTAGCTTGCGAGAAGAGAGTAAAATCTAAGTGTCAGAAGTTCAAAACATAGGTCATGTGGGGTAAAGAACTAGGCAGATGAGGATATAAACGATCGTGATATATCCGTTCAATGGAAATGCTTAAGGGGAATCTTTAGAAGAACAGAGCCAAACATCGAAAGAAGTAATTGTGCTTTCCTCTGAAAGTGCATATAACGATCTTACTATTACTAAAATATAACTAGTGTTCTCTGTATAAATAACATTCTAGGAACATAAAGGGTACTAAAAAGATTCTGAAATCGGGTGCCTCGATGGATTGGATATGACCCAGAGTATGTGTCTATTGTTACGAACGTTATCCAAAATAAATATGCATGCGCACTTGAGACTATGAGTACTTGTTCTGCGTTGACAAGTAAACTTAACGTCGAAAACGAATATACGTTTTTGGCATCAGTCGAGGAAATGAGATTTTGGGAAACGTCTATCTGCACCAGTTTCCCAGTGCGAATTACTGGTACGAATAGACGGTCCCGAAGTTTTGCCTCGTTTGGACGAATTTGCATCCACGGAAAGATTGGGTTGATACACGCAAAATATTCTTTCGCATAATGGATTTACTGATGACATCTATGTCATCTTTAGGATAAGCTGGATCCCTTCACAGATACAAAGTTTGTTTGTAGTAGAGGTAAACTCCATTCAATAGACCGTATAAGATACTAGAAAGACAAAGATTGTAATACAGTATCTCCCAAAAATAATTCACAAACCAAGAAAATCGAAGTCGTAGTCCAGTGGCTTTCGCTTTACCTCATTTCAAAAATGCATCCACATGCTTGAGCTCTCCCCATGCCCACTATTAAACAGTCAAAACCAGAACCCGCTGCTGCCACGGTTGAAATTAGTAGGCTCAAACAACACAATGCTTCCCTTCTCCAGATGGTAGGCTCTAGTTTCCCTAAACGCCAAGTCTGTTGAATTTATTTCCTGTAATACAACCCGTACATTCAATCCACATGCCTAATACATATCGATATCTCCTCAAAAGCTATCCGTCGCATCAGGCCCCTGTCCGTCCTGCCGTCGCCCGCTCCTTACTTGCAAAAAGGCTTTTTTCGATACTCACACCCTTCCCCGATATTTTCCATCCCCCCTCAACTTTTTTTTTTCATTTAAGCCCATAATAGGTTTTTTCATAGCTTGCACATCTTACGAGATTGGTCTAGCCTGGTCGAACACATTTATTATTTTTGCGCTCATTTGAACCACTGAATAAACTTAATCTTGTTTGATCAAAAATCGATATTGCTCTCTTCCGCGAATTGACAGAATTTTATTTTTAACACTTTAACATGTCTCCAGGAAGCTATAAAGCAAAAAGAGAATATATCTAAAACCGTTAAATTATCCGTCGTGTGAAGAAATCCACACTTTTATCTCAAAGCTCGAGACTCAGTGCAGGTCAAACATTTCATATTCTTTTGCCTTACGGCGCCACCTTCAATTATTATTCTGCTCATGTGTACATCCTAGAAAAGAAGAGACAACAATGATCACTCACTCTGTAGGAAGCCGGAGAAGAGCTAGCCGAACAGAGACAATGGTTGAACCACCCTGGTCTTAAGGACGAGAAGAAGAAACACCAGAATCGTCCCGAGCTCCTTTAAGGCGATCTGAGAGGCAGCAAGCAAAAAGGCAGAAAAGGATCCAAGAGTCAAGTGGATAGGGCTTTTACGCCCGATATTTAGTAAGTGTCATTGAATATTATTGTTATTTTTCTTCTATTATTCACCAAATGAAATTTATATATGCATCTGGCATTCACTTGTCGGGGAGATGGATATGGCCTTGTCAGTTTTATGACAGGTATGTAAAAATTGGTCAATTCCAACTCTTATAACACGACAATTAATGTAATCTGTTAGCGTCAAGCCCAGTTTTCAGAACGCGCCAACTGAATTTGCTAGATGCGACTTTAATTTTTGGAAATACAGTAACTCTCGTACTGGTTTATTCAAAAGTTTTTGAAGATTTGGAGATAAAAGTTATAAAGAATTTGCCAACGACTGGTAGTAAGTATCCTCTTAAAATGTGATAGAAGGCTTACCGATTTGAACATCTAGAGAAGATAAGCATTAGCAGAATAATACTAACAGGGAAACATTGCCTGATACCCGTACCGTAACAATCTAAATCCCAGTGGGGAAACCCGCGTTCGCAGCGGTAATATTGGTTCGAGTTTCATCTGGCACGGATCGACTGAAGACAGCGGGTCGGTTTCCAGTAGACCATACTGATACGGCGATTTCAAAAAGATTTTTGGCAGCATTAACATCTCGATTCCACAGGGTACCGCAGGTTTTACGGTCCAGGACACTGTGGTGAGTGACGCCATCCAAAGTCTTGAGTTTCGTCAAAGTTCTGCTATGGCACGAGTTGCATATCTAGATATGATTATATGAGATAAAAACGATTGCAATATAATATGACTAGTTTGTTTACCTGAGACGATAGGTACTCGTCTATGGTCACAACAAGGACTTAGGTAATTTTTCTCTTTTCGTTTAACGTTCCTCCAAGGCTGGCCCACAATTCCTGGGGATGTCGTTTATACTTCATTTGACCTTTGCCAAACATTCTGCTGCCGAAGACAACAAGAGGTATCTTGCCATCATTATCAAACTTTACTTTTGTTTTCTTCCAACGAGGGAGTCTTCGATTGCTGGTTGTCGACCTAACAGCGGATTCTGCGGTCCTACTAAGACTGTAATAAACATATCGCTCGTTATAAACCTAGACATAGAGAGATAGAATATTTTACTTACACTTCTACACCTTGAGTAGCATTGCTCGCTTCATCCTGCGTTCCCTTGTTCTCTTCTTTTTTTTTTTCCCTCGCGATTTCTTGATCTTTCTATTCTGTTTCTCTTTTTTTTCCCCTTTCTACGATTGTACTTCTTTCCACCGTGCACCAAAATATTGACTCCTTCCTCTCGCGCCCGTTGTCTGCCTTGGTAGTTCTGAAAACGAGAATGACCGCGACCAGAGTGATAGAACCTAAAAATCGCATCTCGATGCATAAAAAAATAGTTCACGTATTTGGCGTATTGGTCATTTTCAGTTGTCTTGTCCGTGGGAAACTTGGACTCGAAGTCTTTGATGTCTGTTGCCCGTTTATCTTTGTCTAAGACGTGATTCCCACGACCTGACCCAGTGACAGCATAATATTCCGCAGTGGAACATTTCTGATTTCATGCTGGTCCGCGCCATGACTGTAAGAGGCTGTGTATAAGTGTCCAATGCCTGGATCCACCGCAACAGGTCGGTAGAATTGGGCAACTTCGTCAGTGGTCAAATCTTGGAGCCTGATTTGTTCTTCTGAATGGCTTTGGGTGCTTTTCGCTCGGGAGAACTGGAAATGAACTGAGAACCCGTCTGTCACTATTTGATTACGATATAGTTGCTGATTGTCTCTCCTGTGCTAAATGTTTGTTTCGGACCATAGTCAGCTGCATAGTAGTATATTCTACCTTCCGAAACCATACTTCTCCAGATCGAAGCACTGGTTAAATAAATTGAAGTTTGCTTCATACTTATCAGTTGATTCATAGTTGTTGCTGGGTCGACGAGCTGACAAAAGTATCTGCAGTGCGTTACCGTCAATTGTTATAAATCTCCAGCCGAACAAAAGAAGTGGGGACCAAAGAAAACAGCCTTGGCGGCGTGATGCTTTGTTGGTCATCATCTTGAATTCCGGCTAAACCTATGAGAGCTGAAGCTGCCTCGGCTTCTCGATGCGCCAAAGTGAAGCTTTGTAGTATGAAGCGGAGCACAAGAATATATGATCCGGGCGAAGCAGAGAGATCGGCGGGACGACAAGGACTGTGTATGCGATGACTGAGCTCATCCAACACTGTCTTCGCAGCATTCACTGCACGAATATATACTGTGCTTACTAATGTTGTCGGCCTGTGTGGCTCACCATCAACAATGACTTCAACTACGTAATCCCAACAGATTGCTTTGATTTGAGCTTTGGTAAGCTCCTATGTAGAACATAAGTTTTAATGCAACACATTTATAGAATTCATACTGGAAGAAGCTGCTCGAATCGATGTATGCAATAAGCGGCAATGTGGTTATTGAAGTTCTCGACTATATGGTTCGTGTAAGCGATCTGCAACGTGGTGCATGCGGCTGCAAGAGCGTCACTGTATCCGACAAATCCTCGTAGAGGATAAACTATATCTGGATGCTGTTGGCTGAATGTGTCCCAATGTATACGCACGCTTGGGGGAAATTTTGTGTTCTTGTTCCAGATCGCTTTCCCAAGTACTAACTGGCAGACACTGTACCAGAAGTTTTGCGAGAATATGCAAACCGGAATCTCTGTTTCAGCAGTGTTAATGACGTATCCATTTACAAAGATCTGCGCTCGGCAAACGACTTCTCGAACGAAGCTACATAGCTCAATAATCTTGCGGTGCAACTGGTCACGGTGCTCGGCGCGAACAAATGAATCAAATGCGACCACCCTTGTGTACGTTTCGCTACCGGAAGCAAAAGTTTCTTGGACCTTTTCTTTGATAGTAGGAACGTGATTCTCGCATTGAACCGATCTAGCTGTTGTGTGTTCCGTGTGCCCACAAGAACTACATAGCGCTGAAGAAGTCGATGGATTTTTGTTTGCCGATCGCACTCGACTCTTCCGCGCTTCTTTTGTCTCTTAGTCTCAATGTTGTCATCAATGGTTTTTCTCTTCCCTGTTAGAAATTATGCGATTAGGGTTTTGACAATGGTCAATCTGCTTTTTTTGTACCATATGCTTTTGACAAGGGGCATTCGCGACTTCTCTTTGTCTTATGCCCAAGGGCACCGCAATCTCGACATGTAGCTATGGATATGCCATGTAAGATCAATGAATCTCATATATCAGCAACATATCTTGTGCCTCGGCTTCCTCTGCCTCTCGTTGAAATTTTCGTATTACTTTTTTAATAAGCGTGTACAAAATAGGAGGATAAGGGGGCAGACCAAGCGAAACTAAAATTGCTGACAAGAGAAGTAATGAATCCATTGGTAAGAGAAGTGGAAGAAAGAGCTGCATAAGGAGGAAAACAGAGTGGCATCTAAGTTTTGACAACTCTCGAAGTCTGATGACGAGTCACTTCGATCACTGTTCAATTGACAACATCTTCATAAACACATCATTTAAACCGTTGGAGAAAACGTGCAAACACCGTTTCTTCGAATAACATATAACTACCAAATCTATATATTATTTCGTTTAGCAGCTTAAGCATGAATATGAGTAAATGCTTTCATTCTAAGTTGAACTTATCTTTGCCTGAAACATAATGACGATGTATGCGAAACTGTTCAATCCCACTAACTGCAAAATACATAGATCACCTAATGCACACTTATTTTTTAGTCTTTCCTATTGTAAAAGAGGAAGGGAAAAAACAGTTGCAGAATGCTGGATAACCTGGGAGAATTCCATCACAAAGCTTGATTGGACTTCAGGCACACGGCTTCTTAAATGTTCATCTACTCATTTCTATTTCTCCTCAAGTCTCTTTGATATGATAGGCTGCTTTGAGAGCTTCCACAAAGGTATATATATATTATGGTTGACTGGGATATGGGTCACTTTATGACCAACTGTTACATACAATTTTTTGGGTTTGGTATGTTCATTCCGTTGTTTCCATCACAAATACTATTGACCTTTGATAAGCGAGCTGGATCTCATTTCAAGAATCAAATGGAATGATATACTTTGGAGTCAAAGTCTTACATTTTTCTAGTTGTCTTCCACTTCCTCCTTTATCAAATTATGGGCATGATTAGCATTATTAGGTATGAAGTGGTTCCTCTAATTTATTCAACACAACGGGTAGTTATGAACGACATTTCACGTAATTGAGAAAGCTAATATGGTGGCATAATCAATAGCTCCGTAATTATCTTGTTTGTGAGATGATCCACAGGACACTGAGAACAAGGATCAGCACGTTGACAACCATGGCTTCATTTAAGCAGCATGTAATCCTCCTAGTATGTATTAATATTCAGTAATTCAAACTATTTACGTTGACAATTAAATGAAGTTTAACCTTTACCAACTGCTTTTCCATACATCATAAAGGTATCTGGCGTTTTGCATGACACAAAAAGAATCGGTTATTTTCGCTGATATTTTCCCGTATCCTCTACTGTTTTAAGCATTGGGTCGTTTAGAATTATCTTCTAATTAGTGGGATGGGTATCTATGTCTTCGTGATGGAGTTACGCTTGCCCCTGAACAAGAACACGTCTTTGATTCAAAATCTCTTATTGGAATCTTCATGGTTTGATTGGATGATTTTGCAAAATTTGACTCTTCGAAACTTAAAACAATTTTGGGTGGAATCTTCAAAAACTTTTGAAAAAACCCGTAGTAAAGAACGAAAGCGAGAGCTATAATATTCATTTAACGATCATCCTTCAAATGACCATTCAAATTGTTTTGCCAACGCTTTACGTCTTCCATGTAGTTTGGCTGCATCCCCGAATCTTCGAACACGAGCGCGGATGGCGCGCCATACTGCATGAACATCGTCATTTTCGGATTTGTATGTTTTGATCATCTGTCTGACGCCCGTCAGGTTGGCATCACGTAGCCTTTTAAGCTCGAGAATCCGTTGTTTTCTTCGCCACATTCCTCGACCTAGAACAACTGCATCAAACAAGCGCCACCGACCAACCAGATCCTTAAAGTGTTCATAGCGTTCGTCAATGGACACCACATGGTACCAGATGAAGATGGCGAGGGTTGCGACCGCAACAAAAAATCCGAAGAAAGTGCCACCAAACAAGTAATACCAGCCCCAAAAGAACGTTGCGATGTAGATAATAGGAACAAGGGCCAACCCAAAGAAGATCTTGTTTTGTGCACGTACTTCCTCGTATATCTCAAGTTTCCCTGCAAAGTAGCCTGCCACATATAAAGGGAAGTGAGCAATCAATCCCGGAAGGAAAAGTGGGAGATCAATTAGTGATATGAATATCCGTCGGAGCAATGCAATGGTTGTCGATGTAGCCGTGATGTCTTTGTTATATTTCGCGATATGGTAGTCCTTCAATGCAAGCGCATTTAATTCCAACCGATAAGCACGCAAGCTCTGCTGCAGCTTGGCAATTTCCTTTTTGCTCTGTGACAGCTGCGAGAGAGCATTGATCAGACTAAACTCCAGTTAGCTTTGAAAATGTTAATCGCATGTAATACCTTTGGGTTACAGTAACATAGTCTTGCATAAGACCATCTTCACCAGGAAATAACAGCCATCGTGCCATTTCAGCTGCGTCACGGCTTTCCCAGTCAGGTGCATTTACTGTTAGCGCCTCGATAGCCTTTTCCATGTCTCTGGTCAGCTGCTTTGCGGCTGCTTTGGGCTCTTCCCGGAATAATTCAATGTACTGGTCCGTCTTGATCGGTTTTCCGTACCTATCTCATAATGAGTTATGCCTATCATCATTGTTGTATCCTTCACCTCACAATAGCAACACTACGATATTTGGATTTCTCGGGATAGACAATTCCTACTGGAAGTACGGCTGCACTCTTTGGCAAGGAACCATCAGCATTTGGTCGTGGATCATCCGCAACCGATTTTGCATACTCAAGAGCTGCCTATTGGATAAAAAAAATTAGTGAGCGTAAATTACCTAAAAAAAGCACTTTACAAAACTCGTGCCGTCTTTGAACACTCCTAAACGCGGCAACGTATGGCTGGTTCCTTCAGGAAACACGGCTACTGCTTCACCTAAGCGGAGGACTTCAAGTGTAGCTTTGTATAGCAGTGCATTATTCTTTGTCTTTCGGTCAACCGGAACGACGCCAGCGTTCTCCAGGAAACTTTTCGCATGGGGATTCTTAAACATGCTATCTTTGGCCCAGTAATGTAAGCGACGGTTACCAGGGAAAGTGACAGAGAGGACAGCAGGATCTACTATCATATTATGGTGTGTGGCTGCTCTATACGATAAAATAGACAGAAAAGAAAACCCATTAGAGTCAAGAAATTGTAATCAGCCAAGCTAGTACTTACACTATAAGAGGACCCTCTTCCTCGGAGGGCACGTTGTGCACATCCTCTAACTTGATGTCGGAAAAGAATGACCAAAGGGCGCTTCTAGATATCTGGCACACAAGCTCATGAGCCACTCCGAATGGCATTGTGGATTTCAGAAACAGCAACTTTCAGAGAGTAAAGCAGTGTCCACCAAATTTTCGTTCCATGTCGGGGGTGTTTCATCGACCAATCAATTTCCACATGTCGGACTTCGAGGAAGGCTGTTACATCCCATTTTCGACGCCTCTTTTCTGTAATGATACCTAACCCTTGACAGTGTTTTCCCAGCCTCAGACATATGATGGCATGGGAAAGTGCCGGTATACGACATTTTGTATTTCATACATTGTTAGAACCTGTGTCGGCAGTTGTTGTTGGTCTTTACATGAGTCTACCACGGCATTATGGAAGGTTAAACCATTTCATGAAAGAGGCTAAGCGTCTGACATATCTAGTTTACGTCTTCCAGCTTTGAATCAGATTAACCCAAAGCTACTCACGCTAGTTCTTTTTGTAAAGGTTGCTAGACGAAGAAGCACAATTCAATAACTGGAACGCTCAATGAAACCGTTGCTTTATACTTTTAAGCTAAAGAGCGCGTAATAAAAGCTTGAACAACCGGTAATGTTCACTTAATATTCGTATGATATATCGGTAGGAATAAGAAATGGCATAGGCAAAGTTTAGAAATGCGCACAGTAGTTATAAAGAAGGACGACCATAAGCCGAATGGTCGAGACAAATGAAAAAGAGTTTACTGATGCCGCCTATACACAGTTTATGCTATCAAACAGAGTTGATTCTCGTTTTCAGACCATGTTCACTCATTCCATTGATTGCAAGAATGGGTACAGACTTGAAAAGGTGTCACAAGATCAAGTCCATCCCTCACATATCAAGCATGCTATTTATTAATGTTGTTTCTATCTGCGAATACGCAATTGCCTCGATTAATTGAGATTATTCACTGATACCTATAAAAAATTTGAAGGTTGTGTATACATAATTGTAGGTTAATGATCGGTTATATCATCTGTTTCCGGATCGCGTGTTTCTGGCACTTCTTGGATGTTTATGATCCCTTTTGTGACTGGATTTGCCGAAGTTCGAACCGACTCGGGCAGTGTTTTAATATTGTAATTGCGAAATTAAAGTGGGTATTCGCCGACAATAATAATGAGCGGTAGGTGCGATGATCATAAAGGCTGAAGACTTCCATAATGATACCACAAACTGTTTCCGTCTAAACATTAATAGCTTCAATTATAGATACTATTAACTCTTCCTGGAATTGCAACGTGTAAATACAAGACCAATGATTGTTTAGAGCAATGCTGGTGTTCTTTTCTTCAAAAGCTTCAAGCCGAATGTCCTTTCGCCCCCCCATCGCCTAATAGTTGATTAAGCGTGCTTTTCATTCTTATCCAATTCGACCTTTGTTTGTTGTGATCATCGTAGCTCGGATATTTGTAAGCAGCTGGTTCTTTTGTTGAAAAAGAGCTTCTACGGAATGAAGCATTTCTGCGTTTCTTACAGCTAGTGTCCTGATTTGTGACATTGATTGCACTGGGACATTGGTTGATGATCCAGATATACTCAATAAACCGCACATTCTTGCATGAGTCTCAAGCCGATGAAGAAAAGAGACAAGTTGGTCAAAATCAGCTATCAAAGTTTTCGTTTACGATTCGTCACTATTAAAGTTGCTAGAATTTTGCTTTACCTTGGATTTCCATCGCGTCATTGCGATCCCATACTAACTTTTCCCTAGAGAATATCTAGATTAGATTGTTGAAGGGATGATATGGGAAGTCATTACACTTTATTCAAAAGTTCTTGAACCTTCTGTTCAACCTTTGATAACTGGGAGATCAACGTAATGAAAGAATCGCGATACTCTTGTGTTGCTTTGGAAGCCATAGTGAAAAGGGTGCTCGTCCTTGATTAGGAAATATCCTTTCGAGTAAGGCTTGTTGGCTGAAGATGAATTGTTGCACCAAAAGCAGAAAGAATTTCAGAAGAATCCCATGCCACCGGATCAAAGAGATTGACTGTTTCTAAGGAAGATTTGGATCTTTTAAGTTACGCTTTCTTCGACTGGAAAGAGACTTAATGAAGAAATAATCTCTGGTTAAGAATATCTTTCGAGAATAAGCTAACATTATAAAACAACGATGACGGAGGATGTCCATTATTTCTTTATTATGAGAAAGTCTTTCTCAACCAAGGCAAACGGAAAATATATAAGGTAAGCTCACTCTGTCTTTGGAAATCATACAGTTTGGACCACAGATGCGTTACTTTGACAACCATTATTTTTGAGTAGCATTTTTGATGACACTTGTATATTGATAGATAGAATCACTTCACTATTATATACTAAAAAAGGGATACATTGATGTCTGTGTGACATTGTGAAGGTCAATGTAGGTTCATGAACCGCAGCAACTGCGGAAGCTGTGGTAAACTTTTTTGCGTCAAGCATACAAAAGCCTATTGTACTTGAACTTGAAGAATTAGGAGGATGGAGGGTAACTGAGTTTTTGTTGATATATGTAATGTCCATTCCGAACCAAAGGGTCGCAATGGGCGACTGCATATCATCAGCGATGTGTGTCTCTGGTGTAGTTTTACCGGCGGACGTTTGTAACCGTTTTCAGTGATTGTTTCCATTTTTGACTCATCCGATCAAGACGAAACTGCGCCACCGCAGTTCCAACCTTACAAAGTATCCCATTTTTAAAGCAAGCATTCTTCTTCTTCCTTCCTTCCTCTCCTCCCCGTCCTACAGAAGTAACGACATAGACAGAGGTCATAGTGGATCATGACAGATATACCTCTGGCCTTATGGCTTTCTTCGAGTTTCGCTGTTTCGGCAAGTCTCAGTGCTCTTGTTTTATCAATTCAACGAGGATATTACCATAAATCAAAGCAATCGACAACAGAAAATGGCCCTGATAATGGTCCCTTAGTATTCGATGAAAAACGTGATCTGACCGTCCCTTTTGCGGATGATACCCGTCTTCTGCGCATCACATTTGGAACATTTATCTTAACGGTCTTATCTGCATACAACCTCTTTATCGGCGTGCGTCTCTTATCAAGTAATGAATCTCCGGATAATGTCCATTCCGTTATTGCGGCTGCCTTGACCTTGTTTTCGTGGTTATACACGCTGGCGCTGACGATTACAAGTCGTCGCTATAAGTTTCCTCATGAATGGGGATGGGTCCTCAATTTCCATTTATTCCTCTTGTATCTGGTAGCCTTGTATGCATCCGTCCATAAACTCGGTGTATCACTATGGAATCATGGAGACATGGCCCTAACGGAAGGTTTGCCGATGTTTTTGAACGTTTTAATCGGTGTGGACCTTGTCTACACCACGGCCACCATCGACCGTGGTCCGCCTTTTTTGGATGAGCATGGTAAACGCGTGGCTGGTGTAAACGTGGCCTCAATCTGGAGTTTCTTGTACTTCAACTGGGCATCACCTTTGATCAAGGTAGCTGGGGAGAAAAAGCAATTAGATGAGGAAGACCTACCTATACTTCCACCACTATACCGAGGTCACAACTTGTTCTATATCTTCGGCGCTCATCGTGGCAAAACCCTGCTGAGACGTCTCTTTATTGCTAATTCTAAAGCATTCGTAATCCAAGTGATTACCGCCGTGGTCTCTGCATCGTTGTATTATGCGCCGGCGTTTTTTATGAATCGTCTGCTGATCTTGATTCAAGACATTACCAAAGGTCAGGGGGATGAGAAAGCTATGGCCAGAGGATTCTTGCTCGTCATTGGACTTTCTGGTACACTGATCGTCATTGGTCTCATCACTGGTCAACTTTGGTATTTCGGTAAGTCCTACCAAAGGTAAAAGCTCATGTCTGACTTGCCGCAACAAACCAGCCGCTTCTTCGCTTCAAGTCCGAGTCAAAGCTATGCTCAACGTAGAGATTTATCGCAAGACTCTTCGTCGAAGAGATATTAGCAAGGCTAACGCAGACGAAACGCTAGGCGATAACGAACCCAAAAACGATAAAAAGGACGAAACTGAAGGCGAAAAGAAAGAAGATGTTACATCTTCAACTGGTACTATAGTGAATTTAATGAGCACGGATTCCAACCGTGTATCCGAGTTTGGCACATGGTGGTGGGTCCTTTTGGAAGCGCCTGTAGAACTGACCGTTGGAATCTACTTCTTGTACAAGCTTCTCGGTGTTTCGTCTTTCCTCGGCCTTCTGGTACTGGTTATCACATTACCGGTTAACCACTACAATGCACAGCTGTTTGCAAAGACACAAGATCAACTTATGGACTCGCGTGACAAACGAGTAGCACTTATGAATGAGGTGCTTCAGGGCATTCGCCAGATCAAGTTTTTTGCTTGGGAAACCAATTGGCAAAAGCGCATTATGCAGGCGAGGAACTTGGAACTTAAGCATCTGCGCACCACTTACATTTGTGAGGTGCTCTTCAGTTTACTCTGGCAAGGGTAAGGTACAAACAATTTTTTCTACTTGTTGCTTACTGTTTCATACGGCAACAAGATCGCCGCTGTTAGTCACTGTTCTCTCATTTTGGGCATATACCAGTCTGGAGGGCAAACAGCTAACGGCACCCATTGCTTTTACGTCCATCGCCGTGTTTGACGAATTGAGATTTGCTTTGAACGTATTACCAGAAGCGTTTATCGAGCTGCTACAGTGCTTTGTCAGGTAAAGTCGTAAAATGTTGGCGTTATTGCCGGTAATAACCATCTATTTTTTGCAGTATTCGCCGTATCCAGACATATTTGGATGAAGAAGAAATAGAAAACGTTGCCCCTACTAGTTCTGATGAGGTGGTCAATATCGGCTTTAACGATGCTACCGTTGGTTGGGCCTCCCCTTCTTCAACAGAACCGCAGCCTGCTTCTGTTTCATCAGACATCTCCGACACGACTCGCTTGGATGTCAATGATAAATTTGTGCTGAAAAATGTCAATGCTCGTTTCCCCAACGGCGAAATGAGTCTAATCTGTGGCGCAACTGGCTCAGGAAAGACATTGTTGATGCTAAGTTTACTGGGAGAAGCTATCGTAGTTAAAGGCACAGTGTCTTGCCCAAGATCCCCGATTGTGGAATCTGTATCCGGCGACTTTTCAAATGTAAATGATATACCGTTACAAGACTGGATTTTAGATCGGGCCGTTGCCTACGTTTCGCAAACAGGTAACACAGCATGGGATTTATCAAGGTTTTTACCGATATGCTTATCCCTGCTTTATCGTAGCTTGGTTGCAAAACGCTAGTATCCGCGATAATATCTTGTTTGGTTTGCCTTATGTCGAAAAGCGGTATAAAGATACTATAGCTGCTTGCGCACTGGACAAGGACCTGTCGTATTTGGAAGATGGCGATATGACGGAGATTGGTGAAAAGGGCATTACACTTTCCGGTGGCCAGAAAGCTCGTGTTGCGTTGGCAAGAGCTGTGTATTCCCGTGCAAAAAATGTACTAATGGACGATGTCTTGAGCGCTGTGGATGGTAAGGGATCTTGACTATAAATCCAGCATACTAATAACTAACTGTCTCTCGAATTTAAAGCTCACACCGCGAAGCATCTTTACGAAAAATGCTTGATGGGACCATTGATGCGAGATCGCACTCGTATCCTAATCACACACCATGTCGGTTTGTGCGTAAGAGGAAGCGCTTACTTGGTCCATATCCAGGGCGGCCTCGTTAACCTCGCAGGGTCACCTTCCGAACTGCGTCAATCCGGTGCATTAGCCACCATACTTGAAGAGATTAAAGATCATGAAGAAGATAGCGATCAAGACGAGATCGAGGAAAGCACTAATGCGGTCTCAGATTTGCCTGTTTCAGTTGAGAATCAGCAAGCTACGAAGAAACCAAAAGCACTGGTTGAAGAAGAAAGTGGGTACTCACCTAATGAAATATCCATGAATAACATATATTTGTGCAGCTCGTGCCGTCGGTAAAGTCAAACTACGACTATATCGCTTGTACCTCAGCACTGTTGGGAATCCGCTCTTTTGGCTTGTGATAGTTATTCTTGTTATCGGCGCTCGAGGTTTGGATATTACTTCAAACTGGTGGCTCAAGAAGTGGGCACAATCGAACGAAAAACTGAACGATGAATTATCTGGTCGCCAATTAGCTGGATTGACAAAAGCATTAGTTGCTCCACACCCTTCACCACTTTCCTCCCAATCAGTCATCTTTTCACCATTTACTAGCAGCGAAGAAGTTATCGCATTGGATGCTACGACCGACAACAATCTTAGACTGTACTTAGGTGTCTATGTGGTTATTAACCTAATCAATATCGTCATCGGTTCTTCCCGGTATGCGATCATGTACTGGGGAACACTGGATGCCAGCAAAAAATTATATGCTGATCTTTTGCATCGAATATTCCGTGCACCTCTTCGATTCTACGACGTGACTCCTGTTGGCAGAATTTTGAACCGCTTCTCCAAGGACTTTGAGACGATTGATTCAACCATTCCTAACGACATCATGAACTTTGCTATCCAGGTGGTTCTCGTCACCAGCTCTATTGTTACAGTCTCAATTGTACTACCTGTGTTCACGATCCCTGTTATTGTTGTTGCGATGGCTAACATCCTCTTCGGTTCTATGTTCGTCAATGCTTCCAGGGAACTGAAGAGACTGGATTCTGTTACGCGTTCTCCCTTGTTTACTCATTTCTCGGAAACCATTGTCGGTGTGACAACTATCCGTGCCTTTGGTGCCACTCGAGAATTTATGCAGGAAATGCTGAAGCGTATCGATGCAAACTCCCGTCCGTATTATTTTACCTGGCTTGTGAACAGATGGATTAGTGTGCGATACGCGGTTCTCGGCGCTGCAGTCAACTTCATTGCTGCAAGCATGATTTTACTGAACCTGGATTTTATGGATGCTGCAACTGCCGGTTTCTGTTTAAGTTTTCTGCTCAATTACACTGATACGGTATATATGCTTGTTGACCGAGGTTTATATATACTAAGCTGATATGTAATGCTATTAGATGTTTTGGGCTATTCGAAGATATACAAGTCTTGAAATGAATTTTAATGCCGTTGAACGAGTTGTGGAGTTCATGGAAATGGATCAAGAAGCGCCAGCTATTACTGATTTGAGACCTCCAGCTTTGGTATGATGCGCTTTTGCTTCCATTATGTCGATCCTGACATAAACATATTTTATATAGTGGCCTTCTGAGGGTAAGATTGAAGTTGAAGACCTTGAAGTACGCTACGCTGCCGACCTTGATCCTGTCCTAAGAGGGGTGTCATTCTCGATTTTACCACGAGAAAAGATCGGCATCGTCGGAAGAACTGGAAGCGGAAAGTCAACTTTGGCATTGTCCTTTTTCCGATTTGTAGAGGCAACGAAAGGAAAGATTGTCATTGATGATGTGAATATCAAAGACATTGGCACAGAAGACTTGCGAAGCAATTTGACTATTATCCCACAAGGTATGCTGTTTCAATAGTAATCGCTTTGATTATTCACCGAAAATGACGATAGATCCTACTCTTTTCTCTGGCACCCTTCGTTCCAACATGGATCCGTTTGATCAATTCAGCGATGATGAAGTTTTTACGGCTCTTCGTCGTGTACACCTCTTACCATCTTCAGATGATGAGTTCGATGCAAACCAAGTTGAGGATATCAATGCCAATGTGTTCAGCGACTTAAGTACGCCGGTTAGCGAAGGTGGTAAAAACTTTTCTCAAGGCCAGCGGCAACTACTGTGTCTCGCACGAGCTTTGCTGAAACGTTCAAAAGTGGTACTTATGGACGAAGCGACAGCTAGTGTGGATTTCCAGACGGACAAAGCCATCCAAAAGACTATTGCAACTGAATTTGCCGACTGTACGATTCTTTGTATTGCACATCGCTTGCATACTGTGATTGAATATGATCGTATATTGCTGTTGGACCAAGGCAAAGTCAAAGAATTCGCTAGGTAAGATAGGAAGAAGTTGGAAACATAAGGCAACTGACGAGCGGCTTTAGTCCCTTGGACCTTATCAACGATGTCAATTCCGTATTTTACAAGATGTGTCAAAATTCGGGAGATTTCGAGAGTCTAATCGCTCTTGCAAAGAGCAAGCATCAATTAGTGGACGTAGAGTAGATCTTTTTAGCTGGCTAGTGAAAGATAAGCATAATCAATGACTAGAAATGCATTTGTCCATGCTAAATAATAAGCAAGCAAGCACATAGTACCCTTGGCTGGTTAATAGTTAAGATCGTTCTTTGTCTGATAAGCTATGTTTGCATCCATTCGGATCTGGGTATCATGCTTGTATATTTAATACATCTTGTTCACTTGGTTTTTGTCTGTTTCCACAGTTACCTGAGCATACAAAATTTGCATTTCGCTTTGTAGCTGTCCTTGCCATCCATTAGTATTACAGAATATCACCCGTCTAGAGGGAACTCAGTAATAGTGGTTCTCTGCTCATTTTGCAAGAGTAGATGTCTTTGGAGGCTTATGATCTCGGCAATCCCGATTAGGGAGACAGTCAAATATACAGTGCCTCCCCGCTAATGTCAATCTTCGTTAATGTCAATCCTCGCCTATTTTCAATCATTTTGAGATTCCCGAAAAAGAGGTTTCTACGCTAATTCAAGCCATTGCATCTCCCCGTTATTGTGACTCCCCGCCTATTTTCAATCGATAGGCTCTAACCAAGTCATTGACATTAGCGGGGAAGCACTGTATGGGTGCTCTCGATCATATCATGCTATAATATGTGCTGTTGTACAGCAAATTACATGCATCAACGAGAAATTGTAAGATGGCGGATATTTTAATCGCAGACCGATAGAAAAGTGGAAGGAAGGGAAACGATGGACGCAACGGATTTGCATAGTCAACCACCAGCTGTCATCGTTTAGCTTGGCTATGCATAATGGCCGAACTGAGTTTGTGGTATGCAGCTTTATTTCTTGGAAATACGACATGCACGACACCATAAGCTTGGTTGCATCCTTATTGAACCTTTATCGGAGAGCTTAGTTTAAATGGGTGCGCTTCTGTGTTAAATACATATTCGTTCAATGAAATGAGGGACGAGTCTGAGAAAATTAAATACAAGTATTTAAACGTTTCTGCAAAAAGAAAGCTTTGAAGCCGAAGAGATTAGAATGTGATTTTACAATATGCGAAATTGCATTTTACCTTTCTTGAAAATTATCCGATTCGACATCGAGCTTCATAACGTTTGCAATCGATGTGTATCCGGAAGCCGTTTTACAATATTTTTCAATAGCTTGAAAGATATTCCAAGCCATATCCTGAAGTATGTATGTCAGTCAAGAGTCCATTATCATAGACAAGTTTATAGCTTACCTGATAGACAGGATTGCCAGTTATTCGGTAAAAATAAAATAGACTCTCTAATGTTTCTGATAGTTTTCATTTCATGATTTGGTTAAGCCTGACGGTGATGTCCTCGTTATTCTTGTGGTTGCCTTACCTGGCCGTAGATCATAGCCTGGACTTTCAACTATCATTCCAACTGTAGCCATGGCCTTTTGAATAGTTTCAGGGAACGCTTCGATGTTTTGACTTCTGTCCACCCATCCCCAGCTTTCGGGGGCAAGTTGAGTAACCGTTGCATTCCACGCACTGTAGCATGATTCCATTAATTCGGTTGCAAATAGTTCATACTTTGGTTCGTTAAGGTATCGTGCGCCTAGTAATAAATTTCCCGGAAGAAAACATATCTACATGACGACAGGTGTTAAGTTGCTAGGCTATGCTTGCTGATTCTTTCTTGGTACCAGTTCACCAGTGCTCAGGATTTTTGTACTATTTTGTACATCAGCTAAAAATACCATTCCTCGCGAAGTTTCGGATCGAAGATATTTTTGCATGCTATCTACTGCCGTTTTCCACATGTTGATTTGCAGTGAATCATTCCCATTCATCAAAATATGCGTTTTCAGCAGATACTCGTAATAACTGTCTCCTCCACCAGAAACTGTTATATAATCTGTTTCATACCATGCTGGATATTCAGAAGAGACATTCTAGTTTCATGCAGTTACCATTTTCCGTGGATGGAGTGAACGTATCAAAATTCCACAAAATCGGGTACAAGCCAGGAAACTTGGAAGGCACCTTTGAAATTTTATCGATGACTCTATTTGCTATGGTCGCGTATTTGTCGTCGCCTGTGATCTGACTGAGGCGGACAAGTTCCAGCTGTAATGACCCAAATTCAGCCAAAACAATAATATTATCTTCTACGGCAGGAAGGCTTCTAAAGTAACGAGTCAGCTGTCTCAGAAGAGGTTATTAACGGTGCACTTGCGTGTTCACATTGACATAGGCTGCTGGGATTCCATTGAGTGTAATATAAGCAGGCAAGATCACTTCGTTCGCCAATTCAACTGCTTTTGTGAGCAGATCAGGATCTGGTCTTAAATCATACGTCGATAGAAGACCACCAAGGTATCGAATATTAGTTTCAAAAGTCTTGGAGGTATCACGAGTTGAGCGCCATTGCACCTTTCGAACATGTTCGAGAGCACGTTGGTATTCTTCTTCTAGTCCCATAATAATCATGGTATCCATTCCATCAAAAATACTCGCTGTAATAGTTATTGCTCAGAATAATATTCAAGGAGATAAAGAAAACTACTTGCCTCCCCAGCCGTTGCTAGAAGTCTATATCAGTTTGCAAGAATAGAAAGGACATGTTGAATCTCAACTTACCGAGAATCATAGCTACCATTTGTCCGTGGAAGTAATTCGTCGTGGCCAAAGGCGTATGTGCTATATCCGTTCCATGCATGTTGAAAAGCAGTTTTAATAGATTGAGCGCGGCTGTTATCTGTCCAAGTAGATGCTACTATATCTATGCTAGCTATCACGTTTACGAGGACAGCATATAGAAAAATGGGGTACATGGCACGATTTATTAACGTTCTACAAACAAGTTGCTTCTTTTTATATGCTCGGAATTTATTTTTTTTAGGGATATAGTAAAAATGTAGACCAGCCTTTTTTTTCTTTGTTTCCTTTTATTGCGGAAAAACCATGGTTGGTGATGATAGACATGATCTATTTGACCTTTTTTGAACCTGTCGCCCATCCAAATGATCGCCTGTCAAAACCTCGCTTTTTGTATTCTTTTCCCATGAATAGGGACCAGAGGGATGAAAAAGAGGAGAGCCCCTTTTTATCAAAGTTTAAAACGCTTCTAGCCTAAAGATCGTTATATTTCTAATAGAGATGACACTACGTATCTCTGTCGCTCTTCTCTATTCTCTTCGCACAGGACCAATGGTATTGACCGAAACCCTACTAGTTTGTGTAACTACAATTCAGCCAACCATCTTTACTCCGAGGGAAAAATATATGCAACGCATACTGTATGTTAAAAAAAGGCGGTCCATTTCGTTGCCGCCCGACTGAATAAGCCTTGTCCCCTTGTCAACTACTCTTTACCATTCGATTTTAACTTTTTTGGTAAGAAGCATCTTGCCAATCCACAACTACGAACTTCTCCATTGTCATGCAAATCTCCTTGTCTGCGAAAGCGAGAGTATATATGTATTGCAGGTGAATAGCAACAGTAATACGCACCTTCTTCCCCCCCGAAACCACTTCACCAGGTTGATTCATTCACTGACATGCTATCGATCGATAAAGTTTTTTGGCCCTGGGAGGTTTCCTGGTAAAAACAAAGTCGTGACTATCGCTTGGTAAACTAAAATATTGGTCCCTTGCACGTCATATGTAGTTCGGGTAAGCATAACCTATGATATAATACCTGTAGCGCGATTAATTGACAGATCAACAGCTATAATTTTGGTGTACTTACAGGAGTTCTACTCATGCCTTCCTTTCAATCGGCTTTGAATGTGATCAATGATATTTCAGGAAGTGCTTTGATCAGTACCATGATGGGTGGTGCATTCATTGGTGCACTGGCATCAGGACCACTGGCCGATTCTATAGGACGCAAAGCCCTCATGTCATTAGGTTTAATTATATTTGTTTTCGGAAATATCATGCAAGTAGGTGCCGATCACTTAAACACCTTGTACGGAGGAAGAGCCGTTTCGGGCGTGAGCATAGGGTAAAACAATTAGCTTGATTTTCTTCTACAGCGTACTCAATTGGATCATAGTATTCTCTCCATGGTCGTGCCGCTCTGTAAGCAACGATTCTGCTGACGAATCCTCGTTTTGATATGTCCTTTCTGCTTTATCAGACCAGTCAGAAATTGCACCAAAGGAGATGAGGGGCAGATTGATCACAATACAACAGTTTGCAATCACACTGGGCATATGCGTTGCTTATTGGGTAGACTTTGCTACAGTCGGGATATCAGGTCCAGCAGGATGGAGGTAGATCAAGCCACGCTTTCAACGACGAACTTCTGATCTTGAGTGTGTTCGACAGGTTGCCTTTTGGATTACAACTGATTCCAGCACTATGTTGTTTTATTGGGATGTTAGCAATGCCACAGAGGTTCGAAAGGGCAGAGAAGCGTAGTATATGTGATTTGATGGTTTCCATGTAGTCCGAGACATTCAGTTTATCAGCATCATGATTTGCAAGCAATTGATACGTTGTCGAAGATACGGGGAGATGGAACTCGGAGGCATCCAGATGTCTTGATGGAGTTCACAGAAATTAAACAAAATATTCTATTTGAACAGCAGTATAATTCAAGACAATACTGGCGCCTTTTTCGTCGTGGTCCGGAAAACAACCGACGCAGACTCTTGCTGGGCATGGGTGTGCAAATATTTCAGCAGATGATTGGGATCAACGCTTTATTGTAAGTGCTTCATATTTACAGAGTCTAGCTTTATGTGTAAGCCAATCACTTGCATAGAGTATATACTCCAGAGATTTTTCAGGCGACGGGTTTAAATACCAGAGATACAAGACTGTTTGGTACGTGTCCCATTATTTCAAGTCATTGAGCTGAGATAATGATAGCCCACGGCATAACTGGGTTGGTTAACGTGGTCTCGACCATCCCAGCAATGCTTATGGTAAATGATCTTCACATGCGCACATATCGATAAACATGTGAGAATAGATTGACAAATGGGGCCGACGTCCAACAATGATTATTGGTGCCCTTGTTTGCTGCGTTTGTGTAATAGTTATGGCGGTTATTTCAGGGATAGAAGGGCTTATCTACACCGATACGGCTTCTCAAACTTTCCATGCAGCAACAGAAAGTAATTCAAGACTCCAGATAGATGAAAGAGGTCCAGCGATTGCATTCTTGGTGATGTCCTACATCTTTGTTGCAAGTTATGCTGTTAGTTGGGGTCCAGCTGGCTGGATCTATCCCACAGAGCTCTATTCACAAGGTAAGTCCAAAAGTCAGTTGCATAATCCAGGTTTAGACGGTTCTATTGCTCGTAGGAGTGCGCGCCAAGGCGCTGGGCATCACAACAGCGGCCAATTGGCTATTTAATTTTGTGATCTTACAAGTATCTCCTGTCATGCTAAATCGGATCCAATGGAAAATGTACGTAGTTTTTAGTGTTTTCTGTGCTTTTGTAGCATTAGCTGTCTATGGGTTCTTCCCCGAGACTATGGTAAGAAGAAAGGAAGAAAAGCTAGTATTTCACACGTAAGACAAAAACCACTTTACCAGGGAAAATCACTTGAAGAAGTGGATTTAATATTCAGCTGCAATGTCAATTATTACGACGTTAATGTACATCATCCACAGACGGCAGCAGCAGCTCTGGCTCAGATGGAGCGATCGCAGTTACAGAACGAACATCATTTTACGTTTGTTGGACCTACTGTCAGCAATATTGTGGCACCCGCTAACCAACCAGTGGGAGAAGAATGTTCTGAATATTCCCGTTCTTAGCAGTAAATAATTGTGTAATACGTATATTCAATGTAAATTTGTTAAAGCTTATAAATTGCTTGTATTGTATCCACTGTAAAATAGTTCATGAACGTCTGATAGCATGCAGTCTTCCCGGAAAATAGTATCATCTTCCATTATCAATCAGTATTAACTTTTTCGATAGGGCATGTAACGTTGCCTAATAGTTAAAGTTCTCTTCAGCGATGAATCAATTATCCGCATTTTCAGGAAGAGTTATCGTACTTTATTTCCAAAAATTAAAGTCGCATCTAGCAAATTCAGTTGGCGCGTTCTGAAAACTGGGCTTGACGCTAACAATTTACATTAATTGTCGTGTTATAAAAGTTCGAATTGACCAGTTTTACATACCTGTCATAAAACTGACGACGCCATACCCATCTCCCCACCAAGTGAATGCAAGATGCATATATAAATTTCAGTTGGTGAGTAATAGAAGAAACATAACAATAGTATTCAATGACACTTACTAAATACCGGGCGTAAAAGCCCTATCCACTTGACTCGTGGAACCTTTTCTGCCTTTTTGCTTGCTGCCTCTCTCAGATCGCCTTAAGAGAGGTCGGGACGATTCTGATCTTTCCTCTTCTCGTCGGCTGATTCGTCTGCGAGACCTGGGTGGTTCAACCATAGTCTCGGTTTGGCTGGTTCTTGTTCGACGTCTTGCAGTTGGGGTTATCATGTTCTCTTAATTTTATAGAATACCTATTGTCTGCTAAAGTCTTCTATAGTCTTCTACAGTCTTCTTCTTTCATATGATTTGAAAGTTCGTCTGCATCACACCCGGTAAAAAACTATCTTGGTATGTCTTCGAATAGAGTACGTAAAAGTTGCAGCATCTTCGGGTGCATCCGAACAAAGTTTACATAGTTTATGTCATTTCCTTTTCATTGTACAACGGATTTGCATGGAATGTTACATAAATATTACGCGTGTAGATACAGTTTATAACTCGGTCTACTGTTCCCATCAATAATACCTCAATGTCTATCTTGATTCAAAATTATGTCATGCTTACAGAAAATGACGGGAAAAGAACGAAAATGACATGTGAAGGAAAATAAACAAGTGGGTGACATGCTTTCCATTAGCGGTTTTTCTGCTAGATAACCGGAATAATAGTTCAAATTCCTAACTGGATCGTATTCATAGCAGTAAAAATTCAAGAATACACAAAGTACCCTTTATTGATCTTTTTGCAAGTAGGACATCCTGACAACTCGCAGTGCATCTCAAATTCTGATATTAAGAAGTCGATTTCCTTAGGGGATAGGTTGTTAAGAGCATTAGATATGACATTATTCTAGCTTACAGACTCTGGATGCGTCTTATAGAGGTTTGTGGATTACTTTCTTTTTCGAGCTAAGTGATTGACATCGAGTTTCAACCTAGCATTATCTGGTTTCTTGGGTTTATTCAGTGGTTCAAATGAGCGCAAAAGTAATAATTGTGTCCGCCCGGTCTAGATCAATCTGATAAAAATTGACGGGGGGTGGAAAAATATCGGGGAAGGGTGTAAGTATCAAAAAAGCCTTTTTGCAAGGAAGAAGCGGGCGATAGCAGGACGGACAGGGGCCCTGATGCGACGGATAGCTTTTGAGGAGATATCGATATGGATTAGGCATGTGGATTGAATGGACAGGTTGTATTATAGGAAATAGATTCAACAGACTTGGCGTCTAGGGAAAACTAGAGCCTACCATCTGGAGAAGGGAAGCGTTGTGTTGTTTGAGCCTACTAATTTCAACCTTGGCAGCAGCGGTTTCTGCTTTTGACTGTTTAATAGTGGGCATGGGGAGAGCTCAAGGATGTGGATGCATTTTTAAAATGAGGTAAAGCAGTAGCTAAGCAGAAAAAGGACGGCATTGAATTTTTTTTTTCAATTTGTTGCGACATTTAATTCCACTGGACTGCGACTTCGCTTTTCGTAGTTTGCGATATGATTTTTGGGAGATACTGTACAAGGTTTGTTATCTCCATGCAAATACCAAGTTTTTTTTTGTATTACACGTTTTATTAGGGTGTATGAATCCCTTTAAGAAACTAGAAGTGAAATGACAGATAAAGCATTATACCAGATAGAGGTAGATATAGTTAAGTAAGAAAGATCAAGTAGATGTAGGATGGAGGGAAAAGATTGTAGCAGGTAGAGTAAATAGAGGAAATGTGCCAGGAGCATACCGAGCAAGGTAAGAGCGTAAAGCAGCCATTACAGCCTCATTGGACCATGGGATCTCATCAAAAACACATCATGCAAATACCAAGTGCATCAGGCTTTTTGTCCCCTTGATTCCTTGTCTTTATTCTAAGCTGTAATGAAAAATTTATATTTGTGCGATGAGCATTCAGTTTTCTCTAAAGACGGAAATGTGCTGTTGTGTCGCGCCATTTTGACACATCAAAGTATAGAGGATCAAAGCCCGAAATGTCCAGTGAATAGGACTCTCATGCCCAATACTTGGCAAAGTATCACTGAACGTCGTGATACCTTCACTTCGTACTCATCGAATGTAATTACTGACACGCTTTTTATGTAGCTAGCTAGGATTTAGATACGGTGCTGTCAATGCTTTGTACTGCAGAGAAGTTCTTTGAATTAAACTTCTACCACGCGTCAAGTGGATCTTTTTTAACTCCGCCAAATGGACCTGCAAGATGCGACTTTAATTTTTCGAATTACGGTACACCATGCAATAGAGATTACAAGCCAGAAAACAGTATTGATGTAAAAAGAAAAAAAACAACAGCATAAACAAAAAGAAGTATGATAAGGATTAGCATTAAAAAGGGTTTGTTACATTTGTTCAAGTAGCCATTTCTCGCGTCCATGAATATCCACTTGTCCATCATTCACGGGTAACAACGGAAGATTATGTCCATGCGTCTCATGATATCGTAGACCATTAGTCGTACGATAAGCCTTTTTGCAGCTAGCAATTTGACATTTGTATGGCCTGTCACCCGATGGATCATCTCCTGTAGATATAGCAGCATGCCCTGACGATCCTTTCGCTTCCCTTAAATGATACTGTAAGCCGTTTATGTTCTTGTATCGTTTTGTGCAATTTGGCATTGCACATCGGTATGGTTTTTCAACAGAATCTAGGTTTGGATGGACGCTTTTCATGTGATAAAATAGCCCGCTCGACGCAGGAAAGCTGGCATAGCACCCCGCAATATCGCAACCATAAGGGTTCAAATTGCTGTGTGGTTCTGAAAAATCCGGTTCCTGTTCGAGCGAAGGCGTTGTATTCATTGGTACTGCTCTCATAGGCCCAGCGCTGACAGTCATTGTTGATGTCGTACTGGCCGTTCCTTCAAATTGAGCAAGCACGGAAGAATCAGGCTGGGTCAAAATTGTGGTCAGATGATGGTTACTGTTGGCTGGTGATGAAGTGTTACTGCCGCTCGACGAAGTAAGTGGCGACGATTCAGGCATCTTATGTGCTTGATGATTTGTAAAACGATTCAATTGTTCATCTGCTAGACCATTCACAAAGGATGTTGTGGGCGTTGATGCTGTTGCTGCTTCTGCCGCCGCTGCACATTCCTTATCCTTCTTCATCTGCATTATCCGTTGAAGCTTGCGCCAACGGTTTCGACAGTGCAAGCCAGGTCGACCGTCGAAAAATTGTGCAATTTTCTGCCATTGAGAGCCGTACTCCTGGTATCTTTCTATTAATCGCTGATCCTCTTCCGGTGTCCAATCTGATCGATCGATATTTGGATCTAGACTTTCTCTCCAACGTTTCGCGCATTGATCGTCTGTTCTACCTTCCAACATGTCGGCAATCTTACTCCATTGATTGGGATATTTCATCACGCCTTCTCTTAAGAGCTGATCTTCTTCATCCGTCCATGCTCCTTTTCGCAATGATGGGTCTAAAGAGTGAAACCATCGTTTGCGGCAGTTTTTGTTGGTTCGCCCAGGAACACATGCTGCAATTTTCGCCCATTTTTCTGTTTTGTCACCATATAATTGCACAGCCAGTCGTAGTAGATTGTCTTCTTCCGGAGTCCACGGTGCACGTTCGCGGCTTTTCGGCATCAGTTTTTGCTTATTATTCGGTGAATTTTCCATTTGCTGTGATGAATGTAAGGTAATACCCATAGTTGGGTTATTTAAAATGGTAGGATTTAAGGGAGGAAGGGTGGTTGGAAGTTCTGGAACTGTTATTGTAGGGCTGTGGACAATACTACTGATGTCGACTGGATTATATACTGGTTGTATAGAATGCGATTGAGTGAGGCTTGTTACCATGTCATGCGATGACTCGACCTAACCAGTGGCTGTCAGTAAATCTTTCAATTGGTAAGTCCATATTACCGAATAATGATTAAATTCATGACCCAAAGGCGCTGAGGCTTCGGACCGAGCTGGTAACTGTAGCCTTATCGGGCTAAGATTGTTGTACGGTTGTTGAATTGTTGTATATTTATCATCCTGCTTTGGGACAGACTGAATCTATAACAAAATACATACGCATATATATGAGTTTTGACACGTTGAGATTATGTCATTTTGTACCGGCAGTTGGAGTTGTGATATGGTAGTGTTATGGTGCGGCAGGAAAGTAAAGGTCGATAGCGTGTTAGTGACCGTACTATGTGAAAGTGGGGATTGGTATGGTTGATTGTACTGAGATTGGTTATAGCAATGTGGCTGTTGCTGTTTGTCGTCCTGCACATGTTCTGTTTGTTGTTGTGGATGCTGCCCATAGTTGTAGAGATGATGATACTTCAAAGCACAGATAACTCAAATTAGCCATTTATCGATAACAAAATGGAAGTAGACCAAAGAAAGAAACAGAAATCAAGAAGCGCAATGGGAGGAGTAAAAGAAAGAAGTAACTCACCATGGTCTTGCAAGCGGTTTGGTACTCGGGATTCCCCACTGTACTCGAAAAGGGGACGAAAAAACCACAGTGTGGATCGCATTCGGGACTCGCGATTTTGTGACGCGTTTTTATTCACCAACTTTTGATTTAAGGGAAATGCTTGGGACAAAAACATATTTGTAATACCGATAATGAAGCCTTTACTAAGAGATCGCATGTCGTTAATTGTCAAGAGTAAACAAAATAACTATATAGTATCGGCTTGTTTAGCTGTTAATCTTCACAGCACAGAAACGTGTTTCGTTTACAATGCTACGCGTGAACGTAGTATATACTGATTGAGAGTAAAAGTGGTAGTCGGTACCTTAAAAATGTTTTTGCCCGAAGCAATTCTTTATTTTAAACATTATTCTGCGCCTGTTTCGAATGATTTTGCGTCTATGCATAGGAAAATTGTCCGACGACAAGTCTTGGACAATTGGGTGAGTCCTACGGACTCGAATCGGAACCCATAGAGTGCTGTGATCATCCCATGAGCTTTATTGAGCGAAATATATCCAATCGAAAAATTGTGAACAATAAAATTTGAAAGAAAACAAAGCAATGTTCCTCGATCATCTTTTTCGCTCGCTGGACATATCCGCAGCTTTGCAAGTTCACATGGACTTACCTTCTTCGCAAGACGCAACTGCAGCGCAGTTACAGGAACTAGTGCAAAAGGTGGCTCGCCAACAGGCGGTCATTGAACAATTGCTTGCTTCTTCGGAAACGGCTCAATCGGTGCCTGAAGGCACCTACCATAATTTGGCAACTAGACCTCATTATGAATGGCAGGCGGATCCTGCTCTTCGTGATCTCATGCCCACCTTGGATAGGGCTATTTTTGCTCAGACGCTATCGGATGAAGAACGCAAAATGATAATCGATAGATATCCTCCTCTCTCAGGTCTGAAGTACTCTCCCCCGGCCACTCTGCCTCAAGCGGAACGCCATTTCTCCAGAGGTCAAAAGCTGGAGGGCCAGTCTTTGCATGCGTTGCAGTATGCTACTTCAGCAATCCTTCGTCCCCTAGATGTCTTGGGCCACGTTCTTTTCCCCCTGCTTCCTGTCGAACATCGAGCCCGAGTATTCGCCATTCTGAACGACGCTCGTACTCTGACGTTGCATGTGGCTGGCCAAGCCAACACGGCCCGTAATTCCATCGCTTTGAGGGCGGTGAACCCCTCCTATTCACTCCAACTAGATGACAAGGGTTATACTATGGATCCGGAACGCTTTAAAGACACGGTGTTCACCAACGCAGCATTCCAAAAGACCATCAAGGATGCACGGCCTGCTCGCCCGGGAAAGTCTTCATCGTTTTTTCGAGGCGTCCCGCCGCTGGGAGGTGGCGGGCAACCCGATTTCACCTCGACTCCCCGCCGGATGGGCCCCCCCTCCAGCAAACGCAAAGGAGCCAATCAATCTGCAAGACCGCAATCCTCTCAGACAAGATCCAACAACCCGTTCCGCAACAACCTCGCGAACGGGACCGACTCCCAGTAGGGGGCGGGCTTCAGCGCTTTGCACTGACATGGCGACGCCTGACGGATTCTACATGGGTTCATTCTGTCGTTCAAGAAGGCTTTCGCATGCTCTTCCAAGAGAACCCTCCTCTTTCGCACAGTACCTTTCCTACTCGCCCAAGAAACGCAACCCAACGACTCTTGCTTCGGCAGGAAATCGCTTCACTTCTTATCAAACGGGCAATCGAACCGGCCGACTCGTCTCCGGGTTTCACCAGCACGATGTTCATAAATCGACAAGAAAAACGGAGGCCATCGTCCGGTGTTCAATCTCAAGTCTCTCAACATACATCTCGGCACCCCATTTTTGGATGGAAACCTTACAACAGGTGATTCAATTGATTCAGCCACAGGATTACCTCACATCAATAGATCTGTCGGACGCGTTTCTCCATATCCTAGTCCACAAACATTCCAGACGATATCTTCGTTTCAGGTTCGAGGGCAAGACCTTCCAGTTTCGGACGACACCTTTCGGTCTGTCGGTGGTCCCTTGGCTATTCACTCGGCTCACGAAACCGATTCTGGCTTGGGCGCGATCACAAGGCATACGTCTAACAGCATATTTGGACGATTGGCTAGTGATGGCGGAGAGCCAACAATTGGCAATTCGCCACACAGCCCTGGTAATGACGAAGCTCAGGGAACTGGGTTGGATTTTGAATCTCAAGAAGTCCTCCCTGACTCCAACTCAAACTTTGGAACATCTAGGATTCCGTATCAACACGCGACAAATGACTATCCAACCGCCACGTTCCAAGTTCCGGGATCTTCGACGCTCAATTGTTGGATTGATCAAGACTCCGCAGGTGACTCCACGCTCAATCCACAGTTTGACAATGCGGATACGAGCAGCAACCCTGCCAATCTTCCCGACGAACCTCTACACTCAGGCGTTGATGGCTTTCAAGAACAGCTTTGTGAAAACATCATCCGACTGGGATCGCCCTCAACCTCTTCCACCAAATTGTTTGGAAGAGCTGCGCCTTCGGCGGGACAATCTACACAACTGGAACGGTCAGTCGCTTCTGAAGCCCGATGCCTCTCATACCTTGTTCGTGGACGCAAGCGACAAAGGTTGGGGAGCAGTGCTGGGCTCCAGAAAGGTTCAAGGCCTTTGGACTCATGCCGAAGTCAAACAATCGATCAATTGGCGAGAACTACAGGCGATACGGCTTGCTCTACAGACGTTTCGCCACTTGCACCACACCACAATTCGGATACGCACGGACAATGTGACAGCGGCGGCCTATGTGAACCGACAAGGAGGAACACGGTCTTCCTCCCTTCGGCAGCTGACGAAGGAATTGTGGGAAATGTGTCTGCATCGGTGTCTACGGATAGAGGCCAAACACATACGCGGGGTGGACAACTCTCAGGCGGATCATGCTTCGCGTCATCTACACAGAACGTCGATGTGGCAGCTTCATCCACACACCTTCCAAAAAATTCAGCACCAGTAGGGTGGGCATGACGTTGATCTCTTCGCGGATCGCACAACAGCCCTACTTCCGACGCATATCTCTTGGAAACCGGACCCGCGAGCACTGACGGCGGATGCCATGAGTCTTTCTTGGACCTCCTTTCGACACCCTTGGATTTACCCTCCTTGGCCGTTGATCCTTCCATGCCTCAAGAAGATTCAGAGGGAGCAGATACAGGCGACGGTGGTAGTTCCCTTTTGGCCGACCGCAATCTGGTTCCCACTCTTACGGAGGATGGCAATAGCACCACCAATACTTCTGGATCCTCAAGTTCATATACGCACAACCTCTCCCCATGCAAACTCCCCATGGACAAATTCCGCTTGGAAGGTCTCCGTGTGGCAGCTATCCGGCGACGTTTCGCCAATAGAGGGTATTCGAACGAAGCCCTGCAAGCGCTCCGCGCATCGCTTCTAGAACAGTCCTCTACCAACAGGGCTTACCTGGGGGGCCAGTACCGCTTCCTACAATGGACGGAGCAGAGCAGTGTGGATATCAACCATTACTCAGCTTCAGACTTGGTCAACTTCCTGGTAATGGCTCATACGACTGGCTATCGTGTGTCGACGCTGAAGGTTTTTCGGACGGCTGTGCTGGTCTTTCATGTGGACGCGGATTCGATTCGATCGGCTCCGGACGTGAGCGCCTTCTTGCGTCGTTTGACTCTCTCCGCGCCACCTCGCCCTATGACACGACCCTCTGTGGATGTAACACCGACACTTAGACATCTTGCTTCGATTCCTTCCTCCCCGGAAACAGCTTTGGTAATGCTCAATCAAAAGACAGCCTTTTTGCTGGCGATGGCCGCTTTTTTACGCCCTTCGGACTTACATCGAATCCAACTCCAGCAGTCACGGGTGGACGAGGCAGACCGTCTGCATCTTTCGATCTATGTGCCCAAGGAAACCAGGGGTGAACGTTGCATAATTAAGACTCTGATAGTGCATCCTTTACCCTCGGACCCCTCTCTCTGCCCGGTCAAGGCTTATGTGGCTCTGCGCGACCATCCTGGTGCACGATTACGACCTCCGGACTCCCTCCTGGTCAACAGTGTGGACGTGACAGCGGGCGTTCAAGTGGCTACAATCTCTGGCTGGCTTCGGCGACTACTCGCCAAGTCTCTCACGGATGCGGCACCATCTACTCCCAGCGTTCGTTCGGTAGCCTCTGATTTGGCCCTCCTACGCGGGGCTGCCTTAGAAGATGTCTTGACTATGGGAAACTGGTCGTCCTCCACGGTTTTTGACACCCATTATCGCCGTACCAGACAACTGGCGGGCAATATCTCTGCCCGGGTCCTTCAAGCAGGAGACGCACACCAGGATTGACAAATCCTTTATAGACATTTTTCCTTTTGTCTTTCCCTTTTCAACCATTCTTAGATTTTCTTTCATATGTGATTTTCTTCTGTTTTTCCTCCTTCGTTCACTTGCCGCTGCTTCTCTGTGGGAGTTCAGCACTCTATGGGTTCCGATTCGAGTCCGTAGGGCTAACCGAATTGGAACCCATAGAGGGTCCCACCCCTTTCCCTTCCCTTTCAGTCCAGCTCGCTAGTTGATCGAGGAGCATTGCTTTGTTTCCTTTCAAATTTTATTGTTCACAAAATTTTTTCGATTGGATATGTTGCGCTCAATAAAGCTCATGGGATGATCACAGCACTCTATGGTGGTCCCATTCGGTTAGCCCTACGGACTAACCGCTCAATTATATCTATCGAATATATCGATGGACACTCATATCGATTATTCATCTGCTCGGTAATAGGCATGCGAGAAAACGAGATGGATTTGGAATTTCTAACCCATGAATTGAGCAATTCCTGTCAAACTCCTAAAGGGGACGGAATACATTTCTCGATCAAAAGAGTGACTTTCCAGACTATGAATTGATCGTTGGTTCCCTACCACGGGATGTCCTTTAAGAATCGTTGGACAGTCTTAGCTTGCAGCAGAAATAAAGCATCGATTGGTAACTTGTTTTCCGTCCGCTTTTACTGAGACAGGTTGGAAACACTGGTTCACGTTAGAGTAACAGCTGTTGAACCATCTAAACAGCGGCTCTTCATATCGGTAATAACAAGTTCATTACGGCTGGCACATATTGCGCGCTTAATAAATAGGATTGGACTCCCTTTTTTATACCAGTGAAAGTAGTCAACGCGAATTATAGCTGAGAAAAAAAGACAACAAAGGTACGGCTCTGGCAAGCTTTTTCCTGTCGACTCGTGGATTTTCCCGCAACTATAAAAACTGGAACTAAAGAAAAAGCTGGCTCTGCTAGGAAACTTGATTATGACGAGTCGATGAGCGTCTTGCGTCGCTTTATGTGTCAGCGGCTTCATGAAACAGTAAAAAGAACCGCTGAAAGTGCTGACCTTGAAGCATATGACGTTAAAGATAATATCATTAGCAGCCGCAAAAAGCTGCGAGGCATCTTTTCTGGTGCCGCCACATTGTGGAATAACTAGAAAGAACACCAACTAAAGCACTCGGGCGAAATTTTGATAACTGGTGCCTGTGGACGCAAGTGGTTGAAGAGGAGTTTCACTGTGGGAAATATTTCGTCGGATTCGTTGTGTTTGTCATTAGCCAAAGGAGACGCGACGAACCCGACGAAAAATTTCCCACAGTGTTTGAGAACGTGTACGCACAAGCTATCCTGGGAGAAGACTTTTCGATGGAAGTAGAAAAAGTGGGTTACGCAGAAGGAGAAGGAGAAGTGGAAGGAAGAGAAGAAAATGAAGAGGAAAAGGACAATGACGACGAAGAAGACAAGAAGGAAAAAGAGAAGCAAATAATGAAAACTTCTTGCATTCCGTTGAGCAGAATACTGCGCAGGGATCTGGGAGAAGACGAGCGGCAGAAATTCCATCAACTGGTGCAGGAAACACGAGATAGTATGACTGACTTAGTGGCGGATCTGGTTTTATTGTTGCGGGCAAGCATGATTGAATACGTGGCTCATGGCAGCTCTACGATTGTTGATATTGAAGAATTGTTCCCAAAGGATTTTAAAAAGCGGTAAGTTCTCACTAGTTTCAGAGGCCCATTGGTCATGCACAAGAATAATGGAAATTTCGTTTCAGATGCGAAGCAGTAAACAAGCCCGTTATAAGTGCACCTAACAGCAAGATAGTGCGGGCATTGGATTTGGATGAAGTAGGGTGGAAGTTGATGTTTACTCAGAACCACCTACAATACCTGACCTCCAGATTTCTCGGTTGATTTGGGAAGTCTAAAGTGAAGGGTGGTGAGATATGGGGAAGATTCTGTCCGGAGACCGCTAGCGCTAGTCTAAGTCAAGTACCTCCGGGCAAAAGCCTGTTAATGAACACTTACGTCACGACAGTTGGCAACGAATGTTCAAAACATGTAGAATGGAGATTTAAGATACAAATCCTTGGGGTATCTACTCCGTATCGTACTTCGGTTACAGTCAGCGCCTGGCAGAGAAGCCAGATATTATGATCCGAATGAAAATCGCCGAAGACAAATAAAAACCCAAAGCGCCGCGTAGCTATCAGAAAATGAGAAAGTTATGGAAGATGCGCATGAGAAAACGAACGGCCCGACACAAAAAGTTACAACTTTCTCGATCGGCGTTAGAAGACTTAGGACATTTACAGCAGGAGGCGAGATGGAACGTTTGCAGAAGTTGGCAGCTATCACGGAGAATTCAAGAAAACCGAAATCTGCCTTCAGCGATTGCAAGATGGTGAACCAGTGCTTAAACCATCAAAGCAAGTTTGCGAGAACGAAGCCCAAACCGGCTCCAATGAAGTAAAAAGTGAAATACAGAATCTCTCTACTTTGGGGTTCAGTGAGGAGGAAATCAACGACATCTTGGAGGATTCTGAAGATGAGCAATCAGATGTCAAATGTATAAGTAAGGAAACCTTAGAACAACAGGAAAAGCAAGGCGATGAGGACGAAGATGTATCGCCTAAACGCATAAACTTCCTGAAAGCGAAATTGAAAAAAAACTCCTGCGAGAACCAAATGAGAAGAAAGATATTTCTGAAGAACGGACGAAAGAAATATTCCCGGACACAAATTTAACTATCCGTGAATGCAAGGTACTAACACGAGTATTCAGCCATTTACGGCTCTTGGTACCAAAGGATAGTGGCGACAATATGATTGACGATTATATATGCCTATGATTGCCCTTGGTGTTCGCCTCTAATTACTTTTTAAGGGTAGCAGGATACTCTGCCTTCAGCAGAGAATACTGCCCTTATGTTAAACCTTCGAGAGTGTACGCACTCCAATTGTCTCCAAGCGGGATATTTGAAGTTTTTGGCTCCACTTTCGATATGCATTCCGAACGCAAGGGTTACCCCATGAGAAATGTCGGGGAAGCCATGGCAGAAGCATCATGCACATTTGGTTCCTTCTTTGACCTGCAAAACATTGACGAGATATGCAATCGCCGCGGCGTTCAATTTGCAAATAACGTATGCATCACTGCAACGGATGGTACATATTACCGGCCCTATCAGAGTAGGGAGAAATGTTATAACGTCAAAGTACGATGACAGAAGAGAAAAAAAAATGCAACAAGCAGGCAAGCAAAAAGAAAAAGGTTGGTGAACGACAGAATGTAATAGTAATGCAAAAGTATTGACAAATGACAACAGGTCGAAAAGGAAAACAAGTTGAGAGAGAAAAGAGGCTGGAGAATATCGGGCTAGTTGATTCAGATCGACAAAGAGAAACTGAAACAAATCAGAAAATTCATGAAAATACCGTACAAGTTAGCGAGCTTCGCGAAGCAATAAAAAAGCTTGCATTGGAGATACGGCAAGTCGACAATGAGATTTCCAGATTCTCGACGGCAATCGACAGCAGTAGCAATATGGT
>MZZL01000390.1:1024820-1036181 GCA_002749535.1 Apophysomyces variabilis | reverse complement strand
GACATAATCAGTCAATGGAAAGCTGCCGGTGTCAATTTTCAGCAGAATTGCGTATTTGTTGATGAAGTAGGCTTCCATTCACAGTTGATGAGAGGCCGTGCATGGTCAAGGGTTGGAGATCCTGCTATCGTGAGAGTACACACCCTGAAGGGTGTAAATATTAGCATTGTAGGTTGTATCTCCCCCTTTGGAAGGGTCTGCTTCTCGAAGGTGGAGCCATTAAAGAAGAGTGATGCGGCCAAGATTGAGGAGGAGTTTCCTGAGCCGGCTGCTTCCAAGAAGAGAAAGATTAGCACTCAAACCGACGCAAAAGCAGTAAAACTTAGGAAAGGTACTACAGCTTATCATATTGTCCAGTTTATGGAATCGGTGATGGACATCCTGGATAAACATAACATGAAGAATATGTTTATTGTGATGAATAATTGCAGAATCCATCACTCTCGGTTTGTCGTGGATGCTATCAACAAGCGTGGCTATAAGCCTTTGTTTATGCCGCCATATTCACCCTTCTTGAACCCCATTGAAGAATGCTGGTCCAAGATCAAGAAGAATATTAGAAGAAACCCGCTCGACAAAGCTGATACGCTCATACCACGCATTGCTGAGGCATGCAAGACAATCACTACATCCGATTGTCAAGGTTGGATAAGACATGCTGAGACCTATTGGGATCGGTGCTTGCAAAAAGAGATCGGCTTGAAGTAGGATATGTCTCAATAAACTGCTTAACAAGTCTCAAAAAAAAAAATAAAAGCGCGTCTCGAAAAAGAAGGCATTCGTCTAAATTAGGAAGGTCAGTTCGTCTCAAAAACAATTATAATCGTTTAAAAATAAAATTGATTGGTCTAAAAAAATGCAAATTCGTCTCAGTTTCAAGTTAAAATACTGTAACTTGGGATTGGGACACCGTCAATTTTATTTGGGACAGAGGAAGGATTTTTTGGGACACAGAGAAATTCAAGTTCAGACACCAGTAAATTTATTTTGGAATGAAGGCCACTGTAAATCGGGACGCCAAGCAAAAAAATTAAGACACAGTAAAGATTACTTTGAGACAATATTTTTGGGACTACGTACCTTTCTTCGATTTAATCAATAAGCGCGTATGGACTTCATTAATTACGTTCCAGCACACAGTGAAAGCATCTCTGACACAGTAAGATGAGGATATGGCTCACGATTATGGTTCCATCGAGATGCTTGTTGACTTCGACACAGTTAATGGCACAGTTAACCACTCTCATTCGACTGCCATGGAAGATGCAGTTGACCATGTTGTAGAAATGAAGGCCGGCAGATATTGATTTTCAAAGCAGTTGCTTTTTCGTTGAGGAGGCTGGCTTCCCTTCCCAGTTAATGATGAAATCGTGCGTGATCTAATATTAGAGATCCAGTTGCAGTGTAAGTGCACATTCAAAAGGGTGTGAACCTTAGTATGATACAGTGCATTTCGCCGTTTGGAACTATCAATTTCTCAAAAGTCATACCACTGAAAAAAAGAGGATGCGGTATTGATTGAAAAAAGAGTTTCATCAACAACCAAGCTCCAAAAAGAGAAAAGCTAATATCCAAGAAGTTCCCAAACTCAACCACCGCTTAAGAAAGGAACATAGCATACCACATTTGTCAGGTTTATGGAATCAGTCATGGGCGTATTGGATAGGCATGATAAGAAAAACATGTTCATCATGATGGACAATTGTAGAGTGCATCATTCCAGGTTTTGTGGTAGACATCATAAATGAACGAGGATACAAGCCCTTATTCATGCCACCTTACTTCCCTTTTCTTAACCTGATTGAGGAACGCTGGTCCAAAATCAAGGCGCATATCAGAAGAAACCCACTCAGTAAAGACGATATACTCAGTGATCGCATTGCTGAAGCCTGCAAAACGGTTACTGTCGAGGATTGTCAAGGCTGGATCAAACATGCTGAAAGCTATTCGGATAGTGTCTTCAAAAAGAAATTGGATTGAAGCGGATCCAGAGAGACCTGTATTGGTATTGAAGTCAACAATCCATACAAACCCTCTCACTTATAAACGTTACCTCACCTCATCGACGACTGCAACTTCAGAAATTACCGCTACTGGAGGCTAATCAATAAAGTAAATAAGGTAGATAGGTGAATAGTCATCTATATTTTCTGTGGTTGTCTCTAGCCTTTGTGTAAATGTTTGTCTCTGCAAAGGAACAGTTTTGAATCACAACAAGAGTTAGATTTAACAATATTTGAACCTTTATTTTCTTGTTTAAATCATAATATATAATACAGATAATATTTCGAAATCTCCTTAAATTGAGTAGGCACCGAAAAATAGCAATTTCGTAACTAAACGTTGCGAGGTGTACGATTGCAACATCCACCGATATTTGTCCACCTTCCACTATAGCGTGGCTCCTCAAACACCCTACATGATTTACTTGTTTATCCTCGGAAATTAGACAACATAAAATTTCTAGCCTTCTGATAAGTAATATTATAGCTATTGTTTTGTCGCCAACTGAAGGAAGGCATAGATAACTGAAGAATTACTATCCAGGAACATATATATAAAGAAGAAGAAACCAAGAAACTGAGGGTCAGCGGCGACCGCATCTTCAGGTGCAAATCGACTACTACTGCCATGGAAAACCCTGCCCTCCATTTGACCCTGCCCTCGGACTCCCACTTCTGAAATGGCTGGAAGACACTCCCCCTTGACCCGTCTTTATTATGATTGTTAAAAAAAAACAAAAACAAAAAAAAAAAGCCTCAGGATTCTTCTTCTAAAAGTCATCTCTTTGTTTTCATTTTCATTTTCATATTCTTCCTCTACCCTTCTCCTTCCATATAACTATCTTTTTGCCTTTCCCATCTTACATTGTGTTGTTTCTCTTTCCCTTTTCCCTGTTCCACTGTTCAGGGTTTTTTTAATGGACTTCCTTTACAGACCGGACGAGAGCAATTAGGCTTAAACAAGCGTGTGTTCACCGTCATCAATAAAAAATTAAAGTTTTTCACCGTACCCTGTTCCCCCAAAAAAGATGTCGCACTGCGCCAATTTCGAGGTTGCAAGTTGACAAAAATAGCGCAGAAACTTTTGAGCCCGATGACAAACCAGATGTGGTATCCACAGAAAAAGTTGTCGCACAAGGCTTGACAGATCCATCCGTCCCTATATAAACGCGTCAGCTTTCTGAGACCCTAGATTTTTCTTGATCTCTACGCTTTCATATATCCTAATGAACAATCAATCTTCTTATGAAGACGGACAGGGCCATGTTGTTGATGAGCGTGGCTATCCTGAGCCCAATCCCGTTCAACGGTTTTGGCCAGTTGTCAAAAGCACAATTAAGAGCAACGGATTCCTGAAAAGCGAGATGTTAATGTTCAGTATACATTGAGGCATGTAATAGCTTAAAAATGAATGATTTCATAACGTTTTCGTTTCCTATTCTTAGCGATGCTTACATAATTGCCGCAACCAAGAGAAACTGTAATATTCTTAGTTCTTCTCTACCAAATCACCTTAACGATATTCCATAAGGAATATCAAAGAAAGCAATATTGGATTCCAAAGAGAAAAAAAGAAACGTAAGGATCATCTGCTTGTCATGCAAATATGGGTACTTTTTTCCCTTAAAGAATAGCTTCAGATTTCAATTCCATGCTTCAGGCGTCAGCACGATGGACTTTTTGTTGATACAGCTGTTATATCCTATACCATTATTTTTCATAATTTATACATGAAGTATCCGTATGATGTTGGTTGACTATCTTTATTATTCAAAGAAAGATTCTGATAGGTCTACCATATCAGGAACACCGACATCAACCTAAAGCGGAGGAAGTTGAACTTTGATGCCCCTGAGCGAAATTGGGCCATCAAACTGATAATGAGCCATGCTATCTTAGATTGAGCAGCACAGGCGTAAGTTAACCATATCTATACTACGGTATACAGATGACACTCCTCGAAGGCTTTTCATTTATTACTTGACAGTGTTGAATACCTGCAAGTTTGATTCAGAGTCTGCCTATAGGCGGTTGGCTGCATTGTAGAACCCTGCGTTTGATGCTTTGATGGATACAAAAAAGATCATTATTTATCACGAACGGTAGAATCCTATCTCGGTGGCAATTTCGTTGCTGATAGCGTCCGCTCTCTTTTTTCCCTTCAAGCAATAGTCATTGTTAGCCAAGCATTCCCAATGACCCTGATATCCGATACCTTAATTGAGCTCTTATTGCTTATGCTCCTCTGATTGTGTTTTCTGAGTATTCTATAGACAGTATCCATTTTACCGTTGCCGTAACGAGCTTATACAACGGGAACCCGTTATTCGTAAAAACATCTGTATTAACAGCGGCGCCTACCTCATCAATCATTCCTCTCATCGTTTCTTGCGCTATTGAATCGGGCTTCATTGGCACAGAAGGCTTTCTGGTCTTATCTTTGTCAAATCTGTACAGCAAGTTTTAACATAAATGAAACATCCTTCAACTTGATAGTACCTGGAGTTTTCTTAAGACAGGTTTGCAGTACTTGATGATTTCTTGCCCTATCCACAGGCTTCTTCGTAAATGTATTTATATCTTTAGCGTACCCTCAGTGTGCCTTTGGCTTTGGCACGCGGCAGCTGTTCTATGCATGTCGTAAGCTGTACTTGGTGATATTTCCGCATTCACTTTGAGAAGCTCCCAAAACTCTGTCAAAATACACTCCCCTCCAAAAAGTCTGAAAACACTTGAATAACTTCGCTCTCGTTGAAATTTCTATGACGATCTTAAACATGCTGTATATCAAAACTTTCATAAACCAATTCTCTTGAAACTTTCGACAATGATTAAGAGGCTATCTTATGTATATAATATGTTTTTATTGTTATTTTCAGTATCTGGTGTTTCCACCACGGGCTTTAATCACCGCTTGGCATCCTTTTGGCATAGAGTCCACCAAATTCTTGCAGGCGCCTGCCGGGATCTTTCGTTATTCATCAACCAGTGCCTCTTCCAGCTGCTGTTTATTGAATATAGCATGTGTTCGCTTCATGACACGCCGCTCAATCTCATCCCACAGATGCTCAATCGGGTTCAGGTCCGGACTTTGGGCAGGCCAGTTGTCCATGATAGGAAGCTTGTTCATCTGCTTGTATCACCTCGAATAAGCCCAGTGTGGCAGATGGCCTCGTCTTCTTGCAGAACACGCGCATCGCGAACGGGATCAGGACCTACTTCTAAGTAAGCTGGGTAATAGCACCCAGACAAACATCTACGTACACATCTTGATTCATAGTTCCTGTTATGATTTTTGCTGCCACCGTCCCATTCGTTCTGAAGCTTTCCCATATCATCACAGAGCAATCATACTTCACAGTTGGCTGCAAGTGATTGCTTTGGTATGCTTCACCGTCTTTTCTGAGCACTCTGGCATGGCCAAAGTTGTTATGCAACCGGAATCTGGAGTCGTCGGACCAGATGACCTTGGACCATTGCTCAAGTGTGCAGTTCACATGAGCTTTGGCCCATTCCAACCGAGCTTTTTTGCGGTTCTCGGTCAGCTTCGGTCTTGCGACGCGGTATACGGGAAGTGAAGCCCAGAGAATTGACCGCTTTGCGAAAAGTGTTCAAAGACATCTTGACATGGTCATGGAAAACCGCCTGTGATGCTGCACAAGAGGTTTGTGCGATTCACGACGAATGTTGAGCTCGATGGCACGTCCCACATGTTCTGCCACCTTCTTTGGTCTTCCGGAATGGGCTGTTGAAGAGGATTCACCGGTCTTCATCATATGATGTAGCACTGAAACAATGCTCGCGCGGGGGGTGGAGCTTGCGCGCTTTTACAACTTCACCATACGACATGTCTGCTTGTCACATGCCCAAGATCTGGTGTAGCTCTCCAGCAGAAAGTTCAGCGTTTACATTTACGGGAACAGTTACTGATGCAGTTCAGTGGAATGAATGAAACTCAGAGGACAGCTAAGTGATGCCCTGTCCCTACGCCGGGAGAAAGACCAGCTGTAGGCTGGAATGGAAAGTGCTTTTCATTCTCGCGCCATCGTAGAAGAAAAGCTACGATAAGCTGAAAAAAGCCGAACGCGAGATTGCAAGTATCTCCCGCCAGAGTATTTCCTTCCAAGCCCCGACTTGAAATTCGAATTAGGCCAAGTTGAATAAATCTAGGTGCCAGCCATTCAAAAAAAAGTTCCATGATGGAATGCTGCTAAATTCGATATAAAAAGAACGTTTTGGTATTAAAGGCAACAATGCATGCGAATGTCTCAGCTTATAAAGCTATTTACCACGGCTAGGTCTTTCAGAAACAACCGCTACTGGGACCAATCAATAAGATAGATACTTAAATAATCATATCTAGCTCCTTCTCCAGAGTTCAATCCGCCAAAATAACTTATGAGGTTCTCAACGCAATAGATCAGATTAAACAGCTGTATTGGATTAGGAGACATTAAAGGGCAGAATAAGGGAAGCATGTGGTTTGGCTGGGATGATACAATACATTGGTTATACGTCGCTCAACATCTTGTCTGATGACTGTCTCGATAAAGTCTGCAATGTAGTATTTGGTATAAACAGTTAATAAGACGATAGCGCGGAAAAAGAGAAATGTTAGACCTGTTTATACAGGACAAAAGAAAACTATAAATCTTATAATATGTGTTGTCATTCTAAATTTATAATCCCGTATGGGGATGGCCAAACCTACTTTCACATTGAGCGAACAATAGTCCAACTATTTCTGCAAATTTAGTCACACCTATGCATTGAAAATAACCTGCAAACCAAGCTTTACGTATACTTAGACTTCTGTCTTTTTAAGAGTCTTTTCCCAATAATCTGATCCAAGGCGGACAAGAAATGTAATCTCTTCAATCGTTACGTAGAAGACTTTAATACTTCGCAAATTGTGCCTGAATAGGTGCTTCCGGAAAGTGTGTAGGGTTTCCTTGGCTTGATCGAGAACCAACGACGCGTACTTTTCTTGAAAATCGGCTAGAGATACCGGGTAGCTCTTAGAGAACGAGCACTCGAATTCGCCAATGTCAACGATATGGGTGGTCCTTTCGTATTCCTCACGTGTAATGCAGTAGGCCATAGGGAGATAATCAAAGTAAAAAAATTAATGTGGCAAGTATATCTCTTACATCAGTGCCCTATACTTATAAATTGTTAAAGGAGAGAGAGTCATACTATATCCAAAGATCATATGCTACCATGAAATTTGTTCAATAGTTAGCACAAAACATCGTAGATGACATAACCTGTGGTTACACCAGTCGCAAACGTAAGGTTCCTGCACTGTAGTACATAAACCTGTTTTAGGAGAAATTTTCTTATCGTACACACCAGAAAAACCTCAAAGGACCGTAAAATTCAAAGAACAAAACTCAAGTGTCTCTAGCGATTTCAGTGATTAAGCTCGGTTATTCTGTTTCGTTCAATATCCTGTCACAAAACTTAGGAAAGTAGTATAACTATAGGTATACAAAATTTTAAATGACTCGTAGCATCTTAGAATAACAAAGATATTGACCACTGAGATTCTTCTTTTTCCCCTTTCTCTCCCGCGCAACTCGAAACCCTGACAATTGCTAATTGGAAACGCATAGCTGATATTGATTGGTGTAAAATTTAGCTTCATCCATAGTAACATTTCATGATTTCTGATACGTTACTGTAACATAGAATATTATTCGTCCGTTCCGTACATGGTAAGGTGGCCTACGTAGCAATTCAACTCTTTAAACGTATAAAAGAAAGGCGACTGCGTGAATTTGTATGCTACATTCTTTTTTCGAAACGGACACTGAGTGAGATCTGCTGATACTGTTAGAACGCGATTATTGCTCTCTGTTAACCATATGTTATGTTTCGTTCGTGACGATCATATAGATTATGGATTTCATAACGAGCATTCTGATTTTGACCCTGGCTACAATGGCTATTGCTACATCACTAAATATAAGAAAAGAATCTGTTCCTGCTGGGATGAAAACGGCCACTTGTACAATAGCCCTGAATGCTGCGAAGAGTAGCTGTGGATAAATTTTACTTACCAAACAATACCATAGTCAATTGCGAATAAAAAATATTTTTGATGCCCAGTATTACTTTGAATTTATGCAATTTATAGTAAAATTTTTAAGTATGACGGGATATGGTGAATCTACTGGCACTTCGAAAGAATACCTTACAGATTCGCTTCGATGGAACGAAAAGTAGCCTCTCCTTTTCACTCTTTGTTTTAATTGAAGCAAACAGATTTATGCCTGGGTAACTTTCGGTAAGCAACCGGCAATTGACATGTCAGTACAATATCATTATGAAATACGCATCGCAAGAAATCATATATCTTGTGTACTTTTCTACGTTGGCTTTACTTAAAAAGTTGAGAATTACAAGAAGCAACTAGAAGGAACGAAAGAATGAAGATCTGCTAAAGCTAAACGTAGTTATATTCTTGATTTACAGACGGAATGACGCTGTTGTGGTTTTCGCTGTTCAAATAACGTTCGCTGTAAATTCATGAAAATGGTCGCTATTCCTTATGATCTCGGAAATAAAACTGGACTGGTATTAAAGGGTCACATAACTCTGTGCTAGGAAGACATAGACGGCGGAGTCCTATCCGTACCGCACTTTGGAAGAGCTCGTTAAAGTCACAAAGGCGCATCTACGAAATGGACGCCTCTTGAACGGTATCGTCCATGGCAATCGGCAGAGGTTGTGCTAACCGCCTACACACTACCCAATCGTACCTCGGTGACCTGTACTTTACCGTAAGCGGAACAATGACAATATTACGAAAGCGTGACGATAACGTTTGTTATTTGCTTTGTTTGTGTTAGCATAATCTGCGTAACAGGACAGCAGGAAACAGAATACAATAGATGTCAACGGTACATCCGTCTCGATACCGGATATGGACGCGTAACGGTATCTCGGTAACGGTTAAAGACCTGCAAACGTGCTTTTGTAAATGAGCTACGTTGCAAAACCACCTGAACAGCGTCGCCGAGGATAAGGAAGGACAGCTGTTTCGTGTGGGATCTCTATTAATTCACTCGGAATGCTCAGTTATGTTACTCTTATCGTAAGTAGTATTAATCGTCCCAATGACAACTTTTACGGATAGATCGGATTTCGCTATATTGGTGGCGCTGCCCACTATATCAGTAATAGAAGTGAATGAAATTAAAATAAATTTTTTTATTTCATGTTGATGATGGTGATGCTGGTAAGGTTTAGTCGAAGAGACCGAAGCCCATGTCCTATTTCCCGGTTTAATTGTCTTTCTCTTTTCCACTTTTTCACCTGTAAATTACCTCATCAGACTCCTCCTTCTCTTCTTCCTTGGCCTCTTCCTTGGCCTCAGCAGCAGCGCCACCAGTGGCAGCGGCAGCACCAGCAGCGGCAGCACCACCGCCAACAGGGACAGAAGCAATCTTCTCCTTACCCTCGGCAATAAGCTGTATGGATTTAATGAAAATTAAGTAAATCGGTCTGGATAGTGGCGAGCGGTAAGGGCTGTCGCCCCAATTCATTGTTACCTCATCGATAGTCTTGCCCTCGAGAGCGGCGATCAAGGAGTTGACACGTTCTTCATCAACCTCGGAACCAACGGAGGCCAAGATGTTCTTGACATCAGCAGCAGAGGGGGAGGCCTTGCCACCGTTAACGAGGAGAAGGTAAGCGGCGAGATACTTCATATTAAAAAAAAAGTGTGAAAGTAAAAAGAGGGCGAGCCAACGTTTCGCACCCAAACACCAGCAAAAATAGGGCGCGCTCAAAATTTTCAAGTGGCTTATCCCCTCCACGACAAAACGGAGTGGACTCGAACTATTCGCACCACAAGAAGCACAGTAGCGTGCACAGCAAATTATGCTCGTTTTCATGGTCATGTCTCCTTTTCTTTTTAATCGATACCAAAGAAACATTTCATACGGCTGTAGACAACAAAACTAACAGCTACCATAGGAATAGCCTTAATATAGCCTATACTGAGACCAACATAGAATCCCTTTAACCCCTTCACATGGTAGATATCTTTTGCCGTATTAGCCATTGTCTTCGGAGCATAATTACCCGGTAGTAGGCTGCCAACTTGCATACGCCTTCGAATAACCTATAAAATATATAAGTATGTACCTTGTATTCTCGTTGTTACGCCTACGTTGATCGAACTTTTTTTGCTGAAAATTTACCTCTAATGGATAACTGGTTGTATGTGCCGTAAGTCCGGCTATAGCTCCGCATAGCAATTCTGCTGGTACTCTCAGTGGAGGATTCTGCAATGCATTAGCTGACAAGCGAGAATCACTCATTGGCTTTATAGGAACACATGCGTAGGCGGAAATATGAGGATCCGATCGGCAAAGATGAGTTAATGCGTGGTATACACAGAAAGACAGGCCTGCATAGGGAATGACACCGGCTATCGTTGGTAGAAATCCTTGGTAAAAGTTGAGAACCCGGAACGAGTTGGTCGGTTCTTGGTATATATGTTCACAAGTAGCCCAGATGCTCGGCCTTTGAGTTCCAACTTGATAAGCCATGCGGACGCGTACTAAGTCCAACGGATATGTGAACATCACCGACGTGGTCCCTGGAAATAAGTATCCCCAAAGTTTAGGAATCAAAAAAAAAGAAACATAATCTATGCTGCCTAATTACCTGCTAATGAACCCGCCAAAAGCTGTTGTTGTGTCTCACGGAGTTTGAGGTACAATAAGACCTAACGAGAAGGGTATGATCAAAATATATCCATCATATTGGCCGATCCGGACTTTCTTTTTTCTTTTTCTTACCATGCGATATTGTTCGTAGGCTACAAATTTGATCGCAGCGTAAGGAAACATTCGTAGTAAGGTAACAGAGTGTCCTTGAAGGAGACCGGGTATGCCACTAGCTTTGAAGATGGCGTGGACTACTTTGAACACACCAGTCCATGTGCCTATTTCGCCTTGCATGATGAGCTTTTATCTCTTTGTCATTCTCCGTTCTTTTACCTGCATGTTGAATATATACGGGATTACGAGCCTGGAAAAGGATCTTTACTCTTTCGAGAGGTGCGACTACGGTTTTACCCTGATTTAATAAATGGTTAGAAGAATAGGATTACAGGTCGTTTGTTTGTTACTGTTCCTTGTTTACTTACCATACATCCGGCAATACCACCTGCCATTCCAGAACGCACTACATAGTCCAATGTTTGTGTCTTTTGCCTTTGTACAATGGACATATTGGCAAAGGCAAAGGTTGCATTAAGTAAGACAATCAAACAATAGACAGCAAAAGGAATAAAAAGCGGTCTGAAAAAGGAGTGGAACCAAAAAAAAAAAAAAAAAAAAAA
>MZZL01000390.1:976580-1024655 GCA_002749535.1 Apophysomyces variabilis | reverse complement strand
AAAAAAAAAAAAAAAAAAAAAAGAAAAGCACCGAAAGCAAAAAGAACGGCGACAGTGTCAGCAATAACTGAAACTGAGTCGAATGAAACAAGCACATGTGACAAAAACGCAGACTATTATAATCTTCTGGGCACATTTTTGACACCTACCAAATATTCTTTCTTTACTAGCTCTTTTTGTCTACAAGGTCTCCATTGCATCAATGACATTGCTAAAGCGATGCCGACATTGATAGCAAATTCTTCCAGCCGTCTATCACTTCTCATGCTAAAGGCGATCAACTGGGTATGAAGAGAGAAAAACTTGAACGTAGTTCTCTATTCAGCCTACAAACAAAAGCTGATACATAGGACAAGTATTCAAAGTGAATTGAACCTGCGGTGCGAAATCGCAAAAAAGCTTGCACCATGGATTATCTCTTAAACCGGAAGCTACGTGTCATATAAAAACCGCCACTTCTGTCAGATTCATGCGGCTTTAAAGTACACAAGCCTACGGGATATGTTTATAGCATTCTTGTGCGTTTCTACAATGGACATTCTTTGGCCCATAGCGGACGATATCTTCGGCTCCCATCAAAGTCATGGATTGGGGGAAAATTGAACTTGGTGCCGGCCGCTTTGGACTCGTCAAGGTTAGACAATGATAATTAAACCTTCGTTTCATGGGTCATTCTGTGTCTTATCCTTATATTGTCGTAATAAAATTCCGTTACTATCTATTATTATATTGTCTGCCTATGCTCCTCTTAATTATATTTGTTAAATTTTAAGGGAAACTGATGGAATTCACTGCTCAAAGCAAAGAACGTCAGAACGGCAAAGGAAAAAGCGCGACGATGCAAGTTCATTGGAAAACCAATCATCTTTTAACTTCCGAATTAGGAGAGTGACTGTTCCAAAAATTCAAAAAGGCAGCTTCAGTCCGCTTTGTCCACTAAACCTTTCGTTATTGCAAAGACACTATGGGTGGAGGCGATCTTAATCTTAAAAAGAGTTGGCATCCAGCAACATTCAAAAATCAAGAGAGAGTCTGGAAAGAAGAAAGGAAACATGCCGAAGAACAACGCAAGATTGAACAAATGAAGAAGGAACTCGCTGAAGAACGGCAGTTACAGGAACTTCAGCGACTGCAAGAACAGACAAGTGGAAGGTAAAAGCATGCTGGCTGTTTGCCCGATGGTGTTGATACTAATACATGGGTCATAGGCAACGATCGGATCGGCTTGACTGGATGTATGCGGCGCCAAATCAGGGAGCTGCGAAACCTGGCAGCAACGAGATGGAGGATTACCTGTTAGGCAAAAAGAATGTCGACGATCTGCTACGTAACAAGGCTGCAAGTGAAACTGTAAGTAGCATGGAAATTTTTTGTCTAGCACAAAAGAATGAGAGTCGTAATAACAGATTGGTTCTGTAGGTGGCTTCTTCCGCAGATGAACGTTTCGCTTTATCCAACGCTAATGCCAACACAGAAAGAGACATTCAGGCTAAGATCCGTGAAGATCCTCTATTGATGATCAAAAAACGTGAACAGCAGGCACTAAAAGCAATTGTGGATAACCCAATTCGGATGAAGGAATTAACAAAGAAAGATAAGAAGAAGAAAAAGAAGAAAGATATCAAAGATAAATCAGATCGTCATCACCATCATCGTCACAGCAGCAGTCGGCATTCAAGTACTAGAGATCGTTCAAGAGATCGCTCACGAGAACGGAGGAGACATTCGTCTCGTGAAAGACGGAGGGATTCGAGGGAAAGGAGTAGTCGATCCAGATACCGAGAATAAAAGAAAAAAAAAGAGATATTTTGTTCCCAGAAAATCATTGAAAACTGACATATTCCACACTTTGTTCGATTGTCATTGCATGGGATAACCAGCTACATATGTGTACTGCCTTCGTACAAGAACACTTCGAGATAAAGCGAAAAAAAAAATTGCGGAAGAGAAGCAGAGTGTCTATTTCGACCTCAGCCTGTGATCTATAAACCGAACCCGCCTTAAAGCTTTTAATCATAAGTTGACAATAAAGCATGGAAGCATACGGTCCTATTCTAGTTATTTCAGCTTTACCATAGACGGACTGCCTTCATCCAATATTGTTCTGTAATATAATATATATCCTGTATCTGTGTGGTTTGTAATATTGTAAGGTGTTGTTATGATATTGAATATGTTGTATTTGTAATCGAGTAGCATGTGTTCGCTTGTTGCTCAAAAAAGGATTAGCGGAATTGGAATATTTTTCGACTTGCGATTGGTAAAGAATAGTAAAAAATATGCTGATCTGCAGTGGCTGTGTGGCACCCTACGGCTTTAGTAAGCAAGTCTTACTATTCGTCGCCAACAAAAAAGAAAGAAAAAAGCTTTTACTCGCGTTTTTGGTACTACATGCACAAACTACCTCATCTTGATACTTCTGTTAGCGTCTATGCCTGTACGCTATGGTTGCAGAGATGGAAGCGTCAACAAAACCGAGATGATAAGATAGAATTGGTTTCCGAGAATGAAACATTTTAGAGTTAGCACCGATCCGGGATTGTTTAAATTACTGCCGTGTCCAAAGACGCAAAACGTTGCGCGATTGTCCAAAAAGTAATCCACCTGTCGGAGTTGTTGACCTGAAATGCGCGGCAGACCGGGGACACGCCCGATTTACTCGGAAGAAAGGCCTCTCACTCTTTGTATCAGATAAAGAGGTTTCTGAGAATCAATGACGAAACGTGCTCATTGGCTGTTTGGTTAATATTGGGTAAAAAACTTAAGCAAAGTTTCTTTATTTCCCCCTTAGGTACTGGATTGCGTAATTTGTGGATCAGTAGGGCGAAAAGGGCAAAAGCCTCATTATCTGTCCTGAATCGATCTGCGCCTTGACACCTTGCAACAAAGCTCCCACGGGTCAAGGTATTTTATTTATCATCAATGGCTTGTTTCTGCTCTTAGTCTCCATTCACTTATTGACGTACAAGAGATAGAAGCAAGTTGTCCTCTCCTGAACTAGATTGCAACTTCGGCCTTAAACAGGGGCCATGTCAGTTCCAATATCCATGCTTGATTGTCATTATCTCCGTTTCAAAGTACGATCGTTTGTCATCCATGTGCTCGTGGCCATTGCATAGGTTTTAATAGATGGGGGAGTAAGTGCCACGTTTGAAAGAAATAAAGAATATCTGCCATAGTGAAGACAAGTTCTAATCATCCAAAACGTTTAAGAAACAAGAAGAAAGCGAAAGCGATAAGAGAGATCGATATCAGGACAAGAACTCAATAACTGCCTTTTGTAGTAAAACTCGAGCAAAGTGCAGCACATGCAACAAATACAGTTTCATTTACTTTAGTAAGCTTATGTACCCCATCGATTTTTCATTGACTTAACTAAAGACTAACATCAACCTTCACTACGGCTTTACGTATATCTCTTGAGCAAACCTTAAATTTTGTCTGCCGAGAGTCTGGAATCATGCTTCCGATGTGAAAGGCTTGAACTCTCATGTAGCTCTTTACTAAATGACATTGTCCAATAAGCGTTTGCTAATCATCCATGCCGTTCATAGTAAAATAAAGGTCGTTGCTGAAATCTTTTTTTTTAATTGATCTCTTCTGTTTTCGATAATAGATTTGCTGCGGAATATTGATTGGTACGAATTGCATGATGATGGGGTTTGTGTTTCCAAAGGGATTTCACACCGGAAAACCTTCTTTTCCTTTTTTCTTTTGGCGGTTTCCTGACTGGACCCGGCTTGAAATGGGTTGTGATTACCATCGATGAGAAGAGGATGCTATGGGGCACGTCATGGACCCGGTTCTTTACGCCGGGATTACACGATAGCTTGTTGTTAGCAGATGGGTATATTCACGTGCATGTGAAAAATGGGAAAGGGTATACATCTGGCTCTTTTTGGCTGGAATATGAAATTGTAAGTCACGACCTCCGTCAGTTAGGAAAGAGCTGTGCTTTTGGACTCTCTTTTTTATTTGTTCTTCTTTCTACGACCTTTTAAAAAGCTCACCCCATATTATTTGGTCTTTTTTTCTTTTCTTTCTTCATATCTCCCCTTCTCTCACACATCTCTGCCAAAAACAAAACATCATGGTTAAAGTTACAGTCTGTGGTGCCGCTGGCGGTATCGGCCAACCTCTCTCTTTGCTCTTGAAACAATCCGAGTTGATCAGTCACCTTTCACTATATGATATCGTCAACACACCCGGTGTTGCAGCTGACCTCAGGTTGGTTGTCAAAATAAAAAATGAGAAAGAAGACTGATCTTGTTGATGTTTTCCAATGAAGCCATATCAATACAAAGTCTAAGGTCACTGGTCATGTGGGTGTCGCGCAGTTGGAGGAGGCTATTAAAGATTCTGATGTTGGTAAGTGAACTGGTTACATATCAGGAGATAAAATGGTCTCTTGACGCGTTTATCCTTGTCCTCCCCGTTTATGCTCACCATTTTTCCGCGGTATTCCCGTCTGTTAGTTGTCATTCCCGCCGGTGTTCCCAGAAAGCCTGGTATGACCCGCGACGACTTGTTCAAGATCAATGCCGGTATCGTTCGCGACTTGGCCGAAGCCGCTGCCAAATACTCTCCCAAAGCCTTCATGTGCATCATCTCTAACCCAGTTAACTCCACTGTCCCCATTGTCGCTGAAGTCTTCAAGAAATTTAATGTTTACGACCCAAGAAGGTAAACCCCACTCCCATTTATCATTTTAAGTCGCCGTCCCACTCACCTTTCAATCTGGGTAAAAGAATTTTTGGTGTCACCACACTTGACATTGTTCGTGCATCCACCTTTGTCTCGGAGTTGATTGGTGGCGAACCAGGAACTCTTCGTGTTCCAGTTATCGGTGGCCACAGTGGAGTGACCATCCTTCCCCTCTTATCGCAAGTGCCTGGAACAGAAAAACTAACCAAGACCCAATTGGAAGAAGTCACCAAGCGTATTCAGTTTGGTGGTGACGAAGTCGTCAAAGCCAAGGACGGTGCCGGAAGTGCAACACTCTCCATGGCTTTCGCTGGCGCTCGATTTGCCTTGAATGTCATCGAGGCCGCTGTGAAAGGAACTGAAGGCATCGTTGAATGCACTTACATTCATTTGGATGCCGATAAGAGTGCTGGTGCTGCTGTGAAGGAAGTTACTGGCGAAGAAGTGGAATACTTCTCCGTGCCAGTTGAATTGGGTCGTGATGGTGTCAAGAAGGTCCTGCCTATTGGTAACATTTCTGATTATGAAAAGCAACTGGTTGCTGCTGCCACCCCTGAATTAAAGGGTAATATCTCCAAGGGTAGTTCCTTCATTACCGAAGCCAAGTTGTAAATTTTGCTATTCATCGCCCACTTTGTACAAAGAAATATCAAATCATAAAGAAAAAAGACAACTCTCTTTTGTTTGCAATGTTTTTTCTGTTTATTTCTTTTTTTCTTTTCAGCCCATTCAATGGCTAAGATGCTGCAGCCTTGGTTGCGCCATTCGCTATATTTTTACCATTTACTATTCCCTCTTCTGATATTGCGTTCGCATTGAGAGACAGGTTATTGGTTGCATTGACCAGTGTCTGGACCGCAGTGGGGTTACACCGCAGTCCGTATAGATATCCGCTGAAAGAAAAAAGCATCAGCGCAAATGCTTCGATACAGACATCCTGCGTGCTTTACACACTTGCTGACCACCCTTTTTGTATTTCTAACACTTACAGATATTTCTGGTCATCAATTCGATCTTCAAAGAACATTTGTCGCATTTTGAAGAAGGTTGTGCACGTTAACAAACTATCGCTGCCTGCTTGATGTTGTGGTCCAATCCTTGCCACCTGCAGGGTGCAGTGTCATTTCTTTTCCTCTTTCTTCCACTAACTTGCTAGAACTCACCTGTAAATCATCAGCAATGTCTTGTAAACCGCCTTTTAAATTTTTACAGCTTTTCATCAAGTATTTGATATCATAAATACACGGAAAATACGTTCGAAGGAGATCGAAGAATTCTGATTCATCAGCAGGCATTGCGGAGCATGTGAGTACTTTGAGAAGATACCCAAAGTCGTAACCACTATGCAGCAAAGATAATCATTCGTTTGGCCCAGAAATGGTGTGCTGTCTCTAACCTGTGGAAGGAGATCCATTTCACGTCATCCAATAATACGAATCCCGAGCTGATCAACAACTCTCCAAAATGTTCCACGTCAATGCCGAATTCTTCATGCTTTTTAAAGTCGATCCCTGATTTCGTCAGTAGCTCAATAGAATCTTGAGCGTACATGTCGTCGCTGTGCAGAAAAGGAACGCAATGAAGAAATGTCATAAGCTTCTGCTCCATTGTATATAATTACAGAGGGAAAAAGAAAAAGTGCTTACGAAAGATTGAATTTGAAGTTGAATTGCCAAGTGCATACGTTGCCAGGGAGGTTGCCGTACTGATCAGCAAAGGTGACCCCCAGTTGTATGATTTTTAATAAATCGACATTGCAACGTAGTGTCTGATAATGGTAATCGGAAGATGTTCGAAATGTCCCGATGGGCCTTGCTACAACACCTGGAAACTCTGTATCCTACAAGAAAAAGTGTAAGATGAGAAAAACAGAACTTTCTGCTACGCCCAACTTTCTGCATACCATAGCCAAGTAGGGGTAATCTTCTACTAATTCACGAAGATAGGCCATTTCCTCCTCTAGATTTTCCGCCCACACCTCTTTAATGTATTTTGACTCGTTGCCAGGCATCGTTTCTGAATGGACAAGTTATTCTCTGTTCGCTTTGTGGAAAATGGACTGTGTGAGGCAGGAAGAAAAAAAGGGTTATTCAGCCATTCGGGACTCGTTATTTCAACCTCCACTTGCGCACACCAGTAGTCAAAACTTGATTGGATATCCCATCCTCAGCACTGCATCCACATTCAGCAGGCATTGTACACCACACGTCAAGCAGTTCGATCAAAATAAACAGGAAATAAGCCGTTTTCCTGCCTTGCGTAGCATTTAAAGGATAACAACAGCATATCAAAGACCGAATGAAGAGAGCTCTTAACAATGTTTCACTCGTATCACTCCGATTTAAGGTTGAACACATCGTTAATACCGTTCTGACAAAATCTGAATGGGAATTAGTCCGACTGTAACGGCGGTGTTCTTTTTGGCTTTGGCTGCATGCAATCTCTGAGAATCAATGGATTCAAACGGTGCTCTTATCCTACCTATGTCACATTATTGTGCTAAGATAAAGACAGAGCAAAGGTATGCTACGAAATGTTGCTTTCATACTATCTATGCACCTGCACGGAGCTTGCCAGCGATTAGTGTCTCTAACCCTATGAATACAATGTAATATAAGGTCGATGTCTTCTCAGAAGATCTTCCATAGAGACATTTCACATAAGTGCCAGTCAAACGCACGTACTCTTTTTCCAGTTTCAGAGTTTGTCCAAAACGCAAAAGTAGAATAATATTGCTGATATAACAAAGAAGGAAGGGAAGATGGAAAGGAAAAGAAGAAAAAAAGAAAAAGAAAAAGATTATGTACATAGTATGTAGATCAGGTTGAACATAACAGTGGAAACATGGTTAGCTGCTCTTTACAAATCAACTTCTCTTCAGCAAGGTCAGTACAGCGGCTGCCTCTACTGCATCCACTCCAGCAGTTATTGGAAAAGCCGCATTTGTGAAACCCAGCTTGTCAGCCATTGATATCTCCACACTGTGTCGTTGGTATGGTTCCATCATAGGAGGAGACGGTGATGAATTTCTCGAGGAGGTGAATGATTCAAGCGGACTATGAGACGACGCGCTGTATCTTTCCCAGGCTTGCCGTTCGCCATATTCCCTTGCAGCAGGTACAGTAAAAACCGCGCTTGTTGAACGCGAATCCATATTCGACACAAGCGTGCTATCTTCGTATAAATCTGCCAGACCTACATCATTCTCTGAATCCAATTTGTAATGGCTCATCTGATCCACTACGCTTTGAACACTTGTACTTTTCTTCATCCCGTTTTGAGCTTTTCCTCGTCTATCTTTTCTCGTGGATGAAGTGGATTTCTTCCTTTTCTTCTCACTCTTGCTGGATCTTCGACGCTCCTTGACAAGAGAAGTTGGTGCGACAAATGCATCACTGTCACTCAAGATTTTTCCATGCTTCCATTTGACGCCGCATGCATTGCAAAGCGTTCCTGCGCCCTGCGGGCCCCTGCGCCACATCGGAGTGGATTTCGAGCCACAATATAGACATTTTTTAAGCGAGCTGCTCGAATTCGGCCCGCGTTGAGGCGTCTTGACATCATTAGATACTGTTGATGCTGAAGCATCTTGAGAATTACTACGCGTCGATAACTCAGGCGAAGCCATGATCGCGTCATCGTCCGCGTCTGGGCTATGATGATCATCATCAAAAGCAGCTGACTCTAAAGTTACAATGGTGAGTGGTCAGACCGAAACTGGTGTTGAACGCACCCTTGTCCCATCCGGCTTCGTCACCACTATGCCAGGGATCAGACCGTGGCATACTCGGGTGTTCGCAAGAAGGTTGCGTGTCACCATGGTCTCTATTCTGCTCGGATTGGATTTCCGCTTTAGTCAGCGACAAACGCATTGTTTGGTCTTCGCACATGGGTTCTGAATTAAATGATCTCTCTGCTCTTTGACAAACAACGCGCTCTGTATGGAATCTCATCTGTCATTTTGGGTGAAAAGATGAGTGTGGTGACCTTATCGTATTAGGGTGAGTTACCAGTTCCATCATATTCTGGCAGGAGACCTCAAATCCAGAGATGGCATGTTTGATCGCTTGATAGAGCTGTCTTGATACACCTGACATTTGGACATTCACTATATAGCACTCAGAATTAAGCGGTTCGGATAAACAAGGTCTTCCAGGGTCGGTGAAACGTCTTTGAGGAGTGTAGGAGGATGAATGTGTAGTTAATCGATACCGTGAGCTACACACTGCCGCAAATTCTTCAAGCTTGGTTTTGTAAAGACCTTCCTCAACCACATCAGGGGTTTCAGGTGAATGGGAACAACAAGCAGGATTGGTTGATAGCGTATTTGTCGGACGTGTTGACGATTTGCGGAGATGGAAGGAGAAAAGGACCTAATGAGAAAAAGATGACCAACGTTTAGCCGGGATCACAAAGTACAAAGATTTTAGGACAATACTTCAAAAGGATCTGTATCGTTCAAGGCCTCTGCAACTGCTTCGTGAGGAAACGCATAGTAATCATACTCGTGCAAGAGCTGATCCATATCACCGGTGTGATTATGAGGAGGCAAGCAGAATACAATGTCGTATCGAAGCAGCCGACGCCGTTTTCTCTTTTTCGGTGGCAGCGCCATTAATGATCTTTCGGAAGCTCCAAGGAGACCGTGAACAGAGGTTGATGTTTCATCTGTAGCCATGGTATCACCGGGGAGATTGGAACTCTCGATCATAGAAGACCAAATGTGAGGACACTCGGGAGACGTACTGAATGACTTTTCCGAAGGCATATCGGGGCTACCATGTCCACTTGACCAAGCCTGGGCTGTCTCACTAGACTCGGTAGATTCATCACACGTAGGTGATCTTGTTTTCTTGTCAGAAAAGGGACTCTCTAGAATCTCGGACTCCGTGATCTCATAAAACGCTACATTAGGGAAGCAGTGTGTGCCAAGCTTCAGAGAAGCGCATCCGAGGTGACGGGAATGGAATCGGTGCATGTGGCCATCGGTGGGATCGAGACATTCTTGACCCAAATTCCGAGGAAGATGAAAAGGATGGAAGGCATCAGTTATACAGGAGCTACCAAAGCAAGTGATGTTAGTTTATCTTCATCGTTGATTTCTTCGCCCCAAACAGGATCTGTTCACACAGGTGAAACATCGATGGACCTCATTACCTGCGATGCAGTTCTCTTCCTACTTGCATTTCACTGTTGGACCTTAAGCGTGAAGCAGGAAACATGACACTTTGAGAGAAGAAACAGGAGCAAAACTGGTTCGACTTGGGAAATCAGAAACGGAAAGAATCAGCCCACACACACATACAGACACACACACACACTTGGACCCGATCTTTTTTCAAGCACTAAGTAAAAATCGGCCTACTAGTGTAAATGGCGAGGAGGAAATAGTAGCAAAAAAGGACGTTGATCGGTAAATGAAGTAAAAAAGCGATCAAGTAACAATTGGGATGGGTTCCTTGATGGAGTGGGGACGGCAGAAAGTTCAAAGGGCGGGAAAAATCGACCATCCACCCAAAATCACCGGTTCATTTTGACGTCCATAGTCACACATGAACTACCCTTTGTCTTCCCTTTGTTCCAAGGAATAACTATAACTTGCGATCATCATTTGCGTACAAAATGCATGTTAATAGTCCCATGTATTGCATCATATAGTTATTACATTAAACAAAGAAAAAAGAGAACGCGCCGATTCCAATCTTTCACATCTTTTGTTGGATGACGCGCTGCTATCTTTCGCTTCCGGAGAAAAATAGGCAACAATAGAGCTTCTAAAATATCCTTTTTTTTATTTTGCTTTCCAGCAAAAACACCAAAGCAAAGAAGTATGTCTCGATTTCGGAAATAGAAAATTCGTTCTTATTGCTATGCAGCTTGTGATGTTCCCGACAGATTCTTTCTTTAACATGATCCCAACGTTGCTAAAACGCTAAGTTGACTCCAACATCCGAAACGAAATGTGAGTGCTTTACAATCGAAATATCCAATCATATCTCCATTACAAACACAGACAAAGTCAAAATATCCTCTGCTTTTACCATCACCCAAGATAACAGAAAAAGAAAATAAAAAGATAAAGATGAGGCTCTCTATGGCACAGTAGTCTTGAAATAACAGTATTTTGCAGGTAAGATACTACATGCGTTCTCCCTTTTACTCGCCCTAAAATGAGAGACAAGTCAACTATTTTTTATTTAGTTTATTACCATCGCTGAGATTCGGTTGGTCAGGCAATCACCGACCTATTTATGGCATTCATGTGCTCCCGCAAAATGTAAAACGCTCTACGTCGGTTTTCCAATTTTAGCTGGATGTCAAAGCGAGCCATCTACAACGGTTGTTGCGTCTGTTTCTAAACTTGTTTTGTCGGTTTACCCAACAAAATTAAGTAGGGTGGTTTGCAATTTATGCCAAGCGAAGTGAGTGGTTCAAGTTGTGTTGCTGAAGGAGTCTTATGCCGAGTGTAAGAAGGGCAAGAATAATAGACTATATTCATTGTAAGATATCCGTAAAAAAAGGCTCGATTGTTGACTTGCTAAGCTCTCAAAGTTCATGCGTATTTACCCTTAGCAACTCAATCAATGCAAGTAAACAATCAGAGAACCTTGATTACTCCATCAATGTGGGGTATAATGATCGTACCAAAGCTTTGCTTCTGCAAACAACACCTGCTGTCTACGCGGAGCTGATCACACCTTTCTGATACCTTATTTTCATGATATCGACTGGCAACAATTTTACTTATTCCCCGCAATACAGGAGCATGACACGTCCAATATTAACGCGTCTATTTATTACTAGGACGACGTGTTGCTCCTTGCCACCTTCGCTATTATTTATCTTTTATTACACCTTCAATTATGCGATCTCTTGATGCCTTTATAGATCAGCTGTATGACAAATTACGTAGCAAGACAAATAGCACCGATATGAGAAGGTCTACTTCACCACATAATTACAGTATACCTGCCTAAAGCCCATGACTCGATGAAGAAGTGTTATCCTGCATCAAATGATCCTATCTATCACTTCTTCAGGTGAATTTGCTAGTATAATCTAAAGCACATTAACATCTTGCTCATTTGAGCATTATGTTTTTTACGGCCTAAAATCGATTCTCTGCTTTATGTTGCTTGTAGGCGTAATATACCGGTTCGCGGAAAATGTATCGTACGGATTTTGTGTACTCTACAATTTCCAGTTGCTTATACAAACGCATCGTAAAATAACAAGCTGGCCCTCTTGGTTGCTGTATTCAAATCGATATAGTGGAGCGCAGTTTCCAGTTTTCATATGAAGTCTGCCCTTCGCATCGAGCAGCAAGGAAGCATTTGTGACTGCAAAGCGGGCCGTGTAAATGACAGGAGGCTCGCATGTCCATAGAGAACCGTGGCTTGCTGCAAACTGACAGCATGTCTTTACCATGCCTTGTCCGCTCCTTGATCTCTCACGATGTACGACCCGCGCTGATACGACAAAGCTTGATGTGGAAGACTGCATTGCCAAATGCTAACACAATCATGTTGCGATCTATGCATGGGCGTCCTGCACACGGAGCCAGCAATTTCCGGAAAGATAAACGGAACGAAGTCGGAGCAAAGAAACATGCGAAGAATGATAAGCAAAAGCCGGCAGGCAATACATCTTCCGAAAAGCTGTTAGAGCAGGCAGAAGCTGATAAGCCAATTAAACGTACGGAAGCAGTACAAGGCAGCTCGGACAATACGACAGCTTGGAAACCTATCAAAAGAGTTTCACGTACTACAATGGAAAAGATCAGGACTCTGCGTCACATGGTAAGCGACCTGGTCAAAATGCTAAAAGACGATTAAACGTGACTAACAAAATGGATACCATTATATTTCTGCATCAGTATCCCGATGTTTACAACACTGTCCGCTTGTCCGCTGAATTCAAGATATCAACGGAAGCTGTTGCACGCATTCTCAAGTCCAAGTTCAGGCCTACACCTGATATCCAACAAAGGCAGGAACGAAATCGATATGCAGCAATGGGACAAAGAAGGCTTGAATTACAAAAGAAATTTGGTGCTCCACCAAACAAAAAGCCTATGAAAGAAACAGAAAATAGACAAAACCCGAAGCGCCAGAAGCCTGCGCCTAGTGGCAAGAAATAGAATACCAAATTATCTTTCCTTGAAGAGGTTAAGGCGCTCTAAGCCTGTTGTAAATCGTCATTATTTTTAATCATCATAATCCAGATATCTGCATTCTCATTATCGATCTATCACTATATGTGATGACTATGCTGTAAATCTTTCTTTGGGTGAAGTCTGATGGCTGCGGTAAACCAAACTATACTTGTGGGCAATCCCTTATCTATGGTAGTTTCCACGAGTACATCACCTTACTGGACAATAGAATAACGCGTCTTGACTGATGCACCCTTTATACATCTCTGCTTGATCTATCTGATGCTGCGCTTTTACTCTATGCTTCGTAAAACCACTTGCTAACTTAGAAAAAAAAGCACAGAAATAGAGGTCCAAAGTAGGTTCAACCTAACATGCCAGAACAGGCTGCTAAATATAACACGGGTGAGGAAGTTCATGACCGTGCAATTCAGCAGAAATAAAAGGAAGCGACTCAATTATTGAATCAAAGATGCATTATTTTAGCGAACTAAGAGAAAAGTCCATGCAAACCGTTTTGCCAAAATGGATCTTTTAATTCTACATGTGGCTAGCATTATCTCCTTGGCAAGAATGCATCAATCATTGAAGGATACAGACTATGGAATAAAGAAAAAAAGGCCATAATGACGTTGGTGAAAACAGTATTTATCCAGGAATTCAATGCAAGACAGGTACAGCGACATGTAATGTCCGCATTGTCACAAAGATCGTTACCTAAGGGTTATCTTTCGAAGCTGAAATTCTCAGAACACTCGCCTGTTCGTTACTGATCTAAAATGAGCCGTGTAATGTAAACAACAATGGCAGCACTTGCACATGTCATTTGAAAAGATGTCTTTCCTGTTTGAATGTCTCCCAAGCCCTGTAGAACGTAACGAAGCGCTAGGCAATTGTTTAACATCGATACGCGTTTTTCGGTAGCTGTATTTTTTCGGTAGTGCTGAGCCAAATCTATACCATATCAGGAGATTCTTCCAAGTTGCAAACTCGTCCGCGGCTATGGTGAATTAAATGCAATATTGGATGGTCACCATAGGGCAAACTGGGTACGAACTTTGTAAATCATTAGAAAGGCAACGTTTTTAACTCGTTGCAAAAATTAAGAGGATCAGGTAATATCCTATCCGATACGCATGCTGGATTGGGTACACTTTCTATTACGCTATGCTGCAAGGGGAGAATAGAATTCCTCAGTTAAATACGCGTCTCCTTAAAACCTCAAGACTCATATTCTCTTTTTTCGAGGTTAAGGGGAATTGGGGGAAAAAAGGCGATAAGTAGTTTGTGTTTATTCAATAATGCAATCAGACTGAATGACCCCTTAAGATATATAGAATTTATTCGTCAGCTTTGTTCTTCTCAGCCTAGATGATGGTGAAACAATAAGCTTATGTGATCTCCCTTTCCATTCAGGAACTTACAGCTGCCTTCTCTTCTTCGTAGCGCTTCTTGTCAGCTTCGGCTTTTTCAATGTAGGGCTATGATACGGAGAAAAAAGAATAGTGTGACATTTAGCAGGATGATTCGGGGCAAGGGCGGAAGAATAAGTTTTCCATGATGTGTTGTATATACCTTCTTTTCTTCATCGCTCATGTTCTTCCATTTTTCACCAAGGATCTTGCCGATGGTGCCTATAGGTTGGGAAACGATGGTCAGAAAAGGGTGTGGCGTGTTTTAGAAGGGAGGGATCAAAAAGATGCGACTTACCAAAGCTGGCATCCTTGTTCTCATCCTTGACCTTTTGTCTGTTCTCTTGAGAGAAGAACATGTAGGCGGAGAGACCACGTTTGGGGGCGTTGGGGTCCTTAGCACGCTTCTTTTTCTTGTCATCATCGCCAGCGGTCTTTGCGCCGCGTTTGGAGACCTTTGTTGATTCTTTTGGCATTTTATACTATGATAAATCCATAGCTTATGAGAAAGAAGGATCCGCGTATTGTTGATAGTGGATAGATAGCATAGGGGAGGGGAGGGTAGGAGGAGGAAGAGGGAGGGTTTGGGGGAAGTTACCCAGTTGAAGAACAAGATGGGAAGGGTGATGAGACCATCCAAAGTGAAGAGGGTGATGAGGGTATGTGTGGGGAAGCATAGGGTTGTGTGTGTGCAATAATTTTTCTATTTTTTACCAACTCACCTATTTGACTTTCGCTGGTTTAGGGCTGTCTCTCTTTCCACTGGCTCGCGCGGTGTGAGTGCTAGATGAGTGAGAGTGTTTTGTGTGAGAGGCCGGCGCGCAATGGAGCTCATAACAAAATTTTGCAGCCTATCAAATCGTGTGATTCACGCTAACAGTCACCCATCACGCACAGCGTCTCTTAAATCATCCATCCAATAAGAACCCTAGAACACTTTGGCAAACCAGATATGCCTGCTCACTCACCGAATTCCTTAAACTGAATAGATTATTCAACCTTTGTTCTTGTTCAACTAGATTGCGCAAGCTACCAGCACATGATGATGGATAACGACCAAGAAAAAAGAAAAACAACACGCTCCACCCAATGTGGGAAGAAAACAGAAACGGATTGAACTTTCATTGGACGCAGCAAAGCCCAGATCGTGACTTGCTTTTCAATTTCCAAAAATGGCGTGTGCCTCAAAGGAAGCGTTCCTCCTGATGTATTTGAACAACATTATATATTTCCCAAACATAACTTCACAAACTACGAAAATCCAAATCATTGTCCAGTGGAGTTAAATGTCGCAACAAATGAAAAAAAAAATTAAATGCCGTCCTTTTTCTGCTTAGCTACCGCTTTACCTCATTTTAAAAGTGCATCCACATCCTTGAGCTCTCCCCATGCCCACTATTAAACAGTCAAAAGCAGAACTCGCTGCTGCCAAGGCTGAAATTAGTAGGCTCAAACAACACAACGCTTCACTTCTTGAGATGATTGGCTCAAGTTTTCCTAAATACCAAGTCTGTTGAATCTATTTCCTCTAATACAACCCGTCCATTCAATCCACATGCCTAATACACCAAATAACTGCTAAATATTTTACCATACTAACTTTATCCCTGTACCTGTTTTTGCACCGTTTACTTAACATGCCACGTCCTAAAGCTCGTAGAAGAATAGCGCTGCAACAACAGAGACCTTCGGATGGAGTTTTTGCTACCGCGACAGATGTACCTGCTGCAATGGTTATATGGCATGAAGAAGATTTGGATCGTGATCTTGTTTCGGCTTTTCACGGACTCCAGCCGTTGTGTTCAGTTGGATCTGTTTTACGTGGTACATACGTTGGGACCTCGAGAACGACAAAGTGGAGACGTAAAAAAACAATGCAAGAAGCGTTAAAATAGCATTATCCCATTAATACATATTTTTGTCACGAAGAAGATTGTGATATTGCTGTCGAGGATGGTGCTGATAGTATGAATACAGAAGATACATCATTTGACTGGAAAGATAAAGATGTTCTTCTTAAATCTTATGAAGATGTCCAAAAGATTATTGCGACTTTCAGCACTCCTTCGAACAATCTCGAAAAATCCCAGGTAATGAGATACTTTTCGGTGAAATTCTATGTCGAAAAACTGCTGAACGAAGGGATAAATCGAGGGGAAGCCTCTAGATTAGCAGCAAACTTCTTTTACATGGGAAAAGAGGTGAGTCATAGTTATCTCAGCCGTATAATTCGAAAATGGGCAACCGAATTTGTGTCCAGTGGTATGATCTCCATCTCAACAAGGCAAACATGCAAAAAGGTTTGCCATTTTATCACACGAAGACGTGAAAGAGAAGTGTGTCGAGTGGCTAAAGTCCAGAAAGCCCATGGAGCAAGACCTCCACATGCTGAGATGCTGCATCGAAAAAGAACTCCTAAACGAATCAGGAAGTGTTTCAATCGAAACTATACGAGCATATCTTTCAAAGTGGGGATTCCAGTTTCCGAAGAATACAAAAGGAATATATCTTAACGGACACGAGAGAGCAGATGTCGTCAAGTATCGCCAAGAGTGGGCTCAACGGATGGTATCTAGATTGTCCCACATGGAAGATTATGCTGGGGACGAGATGGATACCATCATTGAACCGGAGTTGCCTACTAACAATAAGTTCATCATGGTCACCCATGACGAGTCTATATTTTGTGCGAACAATGGCCGCGAGAAAGGCTGGTTTCAAGAAGTTGAATCGCAGATTAGGGGAAAGGGGCCTGGACTCTCTATAACGGTAAGCGAGTTCCAGTGCCCTTGCCACAGAACTATGCGCTATGAAGATAAGACGTCGAGAACGCTGTTTTACGCAGGCTCAAACGGAGAAGACTATTGGACCTCTGAGCATCTCGTAAATCAGCTTGAGGAAGTTATACTTATCTTCAAGGCACTGCATCCTGGATGCATGGGTATATTCCTTTTTGACCAATCATTCAATCACACTGCTTACGCAGCTGATGCTTTAGTCGTTTCTGTTTAGTGCTCGCTTAACGAGGAACGAATACTATTACGAAACTCTACCGACTTGTCAGAAGAAGCAAACTGAGAATCATACTGTAAGGCCTTACAATAAATATGAATTGTTTCTCTAGCTATGCGCAAACAGCATATGGGAAAAGTCTAATCACATCCAGGTGAAAATTGGTTTCGCGGAAGATAAAACGTCTGACAGCGCAAAAATAAAAGTTAAGACTTCAACGCACTGTTGCTCGATCGCTACTTAAATCTCCTCTTGTGCTATATTAGCAAGCAGAAAAATAGCCTTTTCCCGAATGCTAAGTGCCTTGTTAAGTCACAAGGTTTGTCTCTAAGTACGATTATTTCATTTTGTTTACAGCAAAAAATTCAGTTGCTTCTATCATCTATATCTTACATTTACGGTGTAGAGCCGATTGCTGTCATTCGGATTCCGCACTAACGTGGTGAATGCTGTCCAATCAGTTCATCTTTTCGAGCCTGGGTCAGATGGCCTAAGTGCTACCAAGATTAAGACCCGCTTGTTGTGCTATCTTGTGTTACCATTACCAAGCGGCTGATGTGTTCCACCGACGTTCAAAGCTCCCGACCCAATGACAAACTTTAAGTTTAACAGAATAACACCGAGCGTCATAGATCTGACTACAAATATGCGACGGTGTATCGGACGCTACTGTGTGTTGTAAATGACAAAACAGTGATAAGATGTATTGGACTGTAAGTACTTACAGTATGTTTCCGATATTGGTCCAGATAGTACCATTAATCATTAATCATTCATAATTCGATCAAATTCCGCGTGGCATTAACTCTATGTTGCCGCAATCCGCGCTACTTTCAAATATGCGTTTGAACAACATGTGTTTTAATGAGTTACATACAAGCACTTGGTTAGAAGAGGCACACATCCAGGCTGCTATGTTATCTATGATGCAACGCTCTAGCCACAAGAGAAAAAACTGACTGTTGTTTTGGATTGATAACGAAGAATATATTATGATTAGGTCATACACAAACAGATGGCTAATGTATATAATTTGTTTATTCCATTGCTGCCTTATGTATGATAGACATTTTTTGGATACAGCGAATAGTTAGTTGTTGAAAGGTTTTGCTGCCTTTTGATGTACCAAGTATCGGCTATGGAGCATCCCTTCTTCCGCTGGATTGCTGATAGCTGGGATATCAGCCTACCGTTCCCGATATTCGCCTATTACAATGTATATACAAACGAGCCAAAAGATCGGCAGAGGAAGCATAGAGAGGTAGATTAGCAAGGGAGAAAGGATCCTTGTTAGTCAAGGAGCCCATTACCGCGAACATATCCATATATCCCTCAATTTCAAGTTAGCGTGTCGGTAAGACAAATATAGTAACTCAAGTCTGCACCTCTTACAGATGAAATAAGCTATGTGCAGTTTATACCATCTTTTCATCATCATTGAAATATGTCTTAGATAATTAAAACCAGCGGGAAACGTCAGAAGGTTCGAGACTATCATGCAAATAACTGCTTAGTGTTACTATTGCCGGTTAAAAAGAGCACTCTACATGGTAAAACCTTGTTGATCATCTTTATTTTAGCAGCCGAGCCATTTTTATCATTCCACATTCTCAGTAAGCTCCAAATACCTGCCACATATAATCTATACAAATTTATTCCGATCCACTGTTTTCACTTACAGAAGCCAGAAAAGTGCAAAAACGGCTATAACAGATGCTGTTTTCTATTCTCCAACACCGAATGTATAAGCGTTGATAAAAATACAAGCTTTTGCCAAGGTGTCATCTACCATATATAGCTTTGAAAAAGAAGAAAATAGACCGATCGTGCTATGTATTTGGCCGTCTTCATCAGCTTAGATGTATTAATAGCAGCTGTGAAAAGAAAAGATGTCAAGATCTGTATACAATATGTAACATCTGTGGTGAACAAATGCAATACGCAAGGTGACCCCGGGAGACTCAGCGCCATCATCGGCAAAAGGGCTTTGACGGAAAAAGCGACCATTTTTCCCGGATGACCAAAGCCCTTCAAGAATTTTTTTGAGCCAATTCAAATTCATTGGCCGCCCATATATTTAGACCCCGATATATCTTCATGGAGACGGGGTCTGTTAGTCGTGTTGGTAGCCGTTGATAAACGTATTTAGTATAAAAGTGCTTTTTTCCCAGTTTTAGGTTATTAGACTCTATTAAGTTTTGGCTTTTGTTGACGCCTTTTCGTTGCTCAGCAGATATATCTTGTGTAGGACGAAAATAAACAATACAAATCAGGAACGTTACACAGAAACAGATGCAATTGTTTTTCTCTTTTCATCTGGCGCGTCCTGGGTTGAAAATAGTAACATAGACACCGACGACGACGACCTTTTTTCTTTTATTTTATTTTTTTCATATTACGCGATTATTCCAGACATTCTCTTCCTGTTTTGTTTTCTTTTTATTTTTTATTTTTTAATAGACTTTTTAGTTGTCTATCTTCAATCTCTCTCTATTCTATCTTAACCTATTAGTCTAAAGCTTAGTTACTACTGGACCAAAGGGTTCTTCAAATTAGACTTTCCTATACTTGGTCATAGAGTACAGCAACTATGTCGCTTCCCCAAAGGTCCTCCGGTTACACGCCTGTCCTTCGAGGCGATACACCCGGTAACCGACCATCACCACCAATACACCGTCAACCTCCTCCTACTGACGCTGGTTTCCGACGTCCTTCTCCACAAAATCGACAGTGGCAACCATCCGATCCTCGTGCACCGATGCACTCTGAGATAAGAACTGAACGAAGACGCTCTCGTGAATACCTCTATCAACGTCCTCCTCATACTGTTCGACCTCATCCTAATGACCCTTATGGACATGGACATCCAACCATTGGCCGTTCCCGATCCCTGACGAGACCAGAACGTCAAAGACCACGACCAGGCTTGATCCGAGCACCCTCCCGTAGTAGACCTCCACCGTCCCACCCCGGCATGATGCCGTCGCGGATGCCAAACCAACCCATGTCGCATCGATTACAGCAACAACTTCAGGAACAGAAAATAGCACAACAACAAATGCTACAACAAGCCGCTTTACCATCCCGCCCCATAGAGGAAGAAAAGCCAGAAAAAGTAAAAGTGTTGACATCTTGGTGGGCTTGGATAGCCTTTTTAGCCACCTGCTGTATCCCAAATTGGTTTATTCGTGTTTGCTTACGGAAACCCAATCCACTGATGCAGCAAGCATGGCGAGAAAAGGTAAGACGCGATAAAAATAACATAAAAGTTTGGCTTGGCATTCTTCATTCGCTCATCGTCATATTTTTTGCGGTCTCTTTCCCGAATCTTTGCTTTGTCAGCTCACATTATGTTACATCGTCCTTCTCATGTGCGGCGGCTTGGGTTTCATTACCTATGGTCTGAATAAAACGATTTGCCCAAGCAATCAACAACGGTATCCCTACTCTGCTATGGTGGACGGCGTTCGGAAACCGGTCTATTACGATGAAGTGCGCGTGTTTGGCCAAGTGTATCCCTTTGACGTGGCAAGTCAATTTTTTGCCTCAAAAGGATTGAATTTCACCAAGGATTACGCCAACATGGAGATCGGCAGTATTTTTGACGGCGACACAAACAATGCTTGCAGTCGGTACAACAACGCCGCGGTCAACCCGACGTTAACTGGCTGTCGCCTAGACAGTCCCTATGGTGAGAATAATTAACCATGACACCTATTTTACCTCCAAATTTTTATTAACGCAATGGTGCGAAATCAGGTGGAGGGATCTCTATGCCAAACGGGCAGTGTCTGTCGTTGGCTGAACTGCAACAGCAATACCATTCCTCGGTTTATCTTGGCTTCCAATGGGAAGATCTACAACCTCCAAGTCCAGAAATATTGGGAAACACGAATCTTGTTCTCGTCGGCAATTCAGGTTAGTAGAAAGAAACCAAGAATGAGAAAAAAAAAAGATGATACCAACAGCCAACCGAAGTCTTTGAAGCTAACTAATGGAAATAGTTCTAAACTTGACCCGATATTTTGCAACCAATAACGCCATCTTTGGTGAAAAAGTGGATCGCACGCTTCGCTCAGGTCTCGGTCGTGACGCATCATATGCTATTATGTACACACCAGAAGGTAGAGATGCCCGAAATTGTCTTGTTGCACGATACGCCGTGGGCGCTGTGGATATTGAACCCGGAGGCTGTATTGCTGACCAGATCATTATGAATTTGATCTTCGCTTTGATTATTTCGGTGATTGTGATCCGCTACTCCATGGCCTTACTTTTCCAATGGTTTATCTCGCGCAGATTGGTGAAGCCCGGTGGACGATCCAATTGGCTCGCCTGGCGTTCGATTAAGGGAGGCAACGATGATCCAGCAAATCACGTACCGGGTCCATATAACAACTATGGCCCAATGGCAGCCGGACAGAATTCTACGCCCTCTTTAAGCTCGAACAATGAATCCAGTCCCAGAGTAGCTGGCAGTGTTCGCTCTGATATTGTTCAAACCGAACTTTATACTGTTATGTTGGTGACATGTTACTCTGAAGGCGAAGAAGGTCTACGAATCACCATGGATAGTTTGGCAGAAACCACCTATTCAAACAAACATAAGGTAAAGAAACAAGAAGGATACAAACATTCAGTTTGCCGAAGATTCACTTTGCTAAACTGCTTGTTTAAATGCAAAATCAGATCTTTTTCGTTATTGCTGACGGTATGATCACTGGCGCTGGTGAAAGCAAATCCACTCCTGATATTGTAATCGACATGATGGATCTCGACCCTACCATGACCAATCCAGCTCCTAAATCTTACTTAGCAATTGCTGATGGTGAGAAGCAACTGAATATGGCAAAAGTGGTATGGATCTGTGGCAATGCTTATACGTTTTGCTGGAATGTTTAAATTTTATACTATTCACAGTATGCTGGACATTACAAAGGAGTGCCTTGCGTTACCATTGTGAAATGCGGAACAGAAGAGGAAGCAAGCGGTCCAAAACCAGGCAATCGTGGAAAACGTGATTCACAGCTGATCTTGATGAGCTTCTTCCAACGTGTGTTGTTCAACGATCGATTGTCCGAACTTGACTATGAGATCTTTTGGAAAATGACTTGGTTAATGAAGGGCGTGACACCTGATAAATTCGAGCTTGTGCTCATGGTTGATGCCGATACGAAAGTCTTACCTTCAGCCTTGACATACATGGTGGCCGCTATGGCCAACGACATTACCATCATGGGACTTTGTGGCGAGACACGAATCGCAAACAAACGCGCTTCTTGTAAGTCCATGATACAGATTTGCCAGTTGAAAATGAGGACAGCAAAAACTAATCATTTCCTGTTTATTTTTTTTTTTACTCTTTATGATTACAGGGGTGACGGCAATTCAGGTCTTTGAATATTACATTTCGCATCATTATGTAAAGGCTTTCGAATCACTTTTCGGTATGGTCACTTGTTTACCTGGATGCTTCAGTATGTACCGCATCAAGTCGCCAAAGAACGGTGCGTGGGTTCCTATCTTGGCGAATCCGGATATCATCCTCGAGTATAATCAAAACGTTGTAACGACATTGCACGAAAAGAACTTGCTGCTGTTGGGTGAAGATCGATTCCTGTCTACGCTTATGCTACGAACCTTCCCGAAGCGGCAGATGATGTTTGTACCACAGGCACGATGTCGGACCGTCGTCCCCGATGAATTCATGGTCTTATTGTCCCAGCGCAGACGTTGGATCAATTCTACAGTTCATAATCTGATGGAGTTGGTCTTGGTCTCAGACCTTTGTGGTATTGCTTGTCTGTCCATGCAATTCTCTGTCTTTATCGATTTGGTGTTCACTTTGGTTCTTCCGGCCGCCATCGTCATGACTATTTATCTTATTGTTCAATCGGCTGTCGCAGGGGACCCACAGTGGCAATCTCTCGGTCTTCTTTTAGCCATTCTAGGTCTCCCTGGTGTACTCATTGCCATCACAACCTTTAAGATTGTCTATGTCTTGTGGATGATCAGTAAGTTGATTATGCTTTTTTGCCGAGCTAAACCCAATGACTGAATTTTTTTTAATTAGTCTACATTTTCGCTTTACCCATATGGAATTTCGTGCTACCTGTATATTCATACTGGCATTTTGATGACTTTTCTTGGGGTGCCACGCGTGTGGTTGTTGGTGAGAAGAAGGGAGCAAGCCATGGTGATGCTGAGGGCAAATTTGACTCTTCGCGTCTGGTTATGAAGAAATGGGAGGATTGGGAGTCTGAGCGTACTGGCCAAAATCTCAACAAGAACCGCCTCACACTCAGGACACCACTTGACCATCGGCTTTCTGCTTTTGATGGTTCCACCAATGCAAGCACAACAGGACCTGGTTCCTTTGGTACCATCTTCAACGACCGCAAAATGTATGGTTCAACTACTTCCCTTAAAAATCTTTCTGACACCGCCTGATTTCTTTTCCACCTTTTTCATTCGTTTCTTTCTTCATCATACACATTTTTTCAATAATAAACTGTAAACAAAGCATCTACATAAAGTTATAGATAATTGATTTCAATGTTTGTTCCTTTTTTTGTTGACGCTTATTTTTTTTTCTTTGGCGTGTCGGCTAGAGTTGTTTATTACCGAATAGGTGACTATAAGCAATATGTGTTTTCAATTTGTTCAGTATCCATTGCTCCTATCGGATTGGTTAATCCGAAGAGAGTTACTATACAAGGTTTATCCATATGTTAATGCGGCTACAGGAGGTCGGTCTGTGCTTCAGTTGGGATTTTAGTTATACCCTTTTTTTTCTTTATCCAGATAGAAATGAGAAATCCCTTTTGATGTTAGTGCTGCAGACTGACCAAAGAATGTTCCATTTCCAAATGAAAAAGATACGGATATAGTTAACATTCTTGCTCATGTTTGCATCAAACGTTAAGCCATTTGAATAATAGGAATTATCGATCAATGCAAGGCTATGGCTCCTCATTATTGTACCGTTGGTGACTGTAGTACAAAGCTCTGATGACCGTTTGCTCCGCTTGGTTTGTTGGGTGCAAAGCACATTCCCGTTTTTTGATCCATGGATAGGTGGAGAAATAAATAGGTCTGTTTTGCATTGACAGCGGAGATAACAGTTGATCTGCTTAAGCTTATGGATCAATTTGATCAAATGGTGGCATAGAAAGAAGCACATGAGTCTACTTGTAGAAGTGTCATTAAAGACGAGGTTATATACGTGTTATCCATGGGTTTATACCGAATGCTTGAATTATATCTATACCGGAGCCCTACCTCTCAGTTATTGTGCACACAAAATGAGAGAATGGGTACAAGCCCTATGACGCCATTGTCCGAAACTATTCGCGCTTTCTAAAACTGGGCTTGCGTACAGAAAAAGTATCTTGGATAAACAACCATGCAATAGACGAATGCTTTTAATTTAGCCATGCAGCATTTAGATCCGATCGTTTTTTCTTTCTGTTTTATTAGTTTGAGATGCAGTAGGTGGGCCTCTCTCTTCACCCTCTCTTCCTCTCCGATTCTTTGGATGGCTCCGCTGCACCGGCAATTTCCGTCATGGATGGCGTTGTTGGGTTCTCTCCGATTTAGGGCCTGGTGCACCAATGATATACACTCAATAAGGGCGGGGAAAGGGAATTCCTCCGTTTAACCTTGAACTGTTTCAGAAAGTGAAAAAGAAAGTCTAAGTTAGAAAAACACGTTATCGACAACACGGTTATTCTCGTTTTGAAAGACAGAGAGAAAAGACACTTAAGGCTAAGGGAAAAAGGTTCAGGCAAACTGAGAGAGCATTTTCACAATGCCGCCATGCGAAGTCACATCCATGTGATCGCATCATCATGGCTCATTTAAGACAAACGAAGAGGAGACGCTGAAGGTTTACAAAGGTTCTCTTTTCCCGCAATTTGAGAACATAAAAGGAAATAAAACAAGAGGATGACAGCTGTGCATACCAATTACTCGTCTGAACAACATGTTTTGGACAATGTACATCAAGCATTTATATCTTCAAAAACGGTCGCCAATATCTTGGCTAAAGTGAAACCTCCACCCAACAGACAGGTGGTGGATATGCCAGTGACAGCCACCATGGAGGAAGCATTGGATCTTCTCCTTGCCGAGGATATACTTTCCGTTCCCGTTTACCGATTGGAAAATAATCAAAAGAGATATATCACTATTGTCAGCGTTCTGGATCTTCTTAAGCTCTTCGTTTCCCAGGTAAACAATAAACGAAACAAGGTTGAACTGTTTGTCCACGAGGAAAAAATGCATACGACATAAGGAGGCTGTTTTGCTGACTTTGTACCCTCCCCAACTTGTGTGCTTTTTTTATTTGTTTCCTGATTAGGCTTCCTTGAGCGATCCAAATGTGTTATTAAAACCAATAAGCGAAGCCATAGGTCAGACGGCGGAAAGCTCAACTCTCGTTACCGTGCAGGTCACGGATTCACTGGCGTATATCATTGATCTTTTTGGTCAGCACGGAACACATCGGGTTCTTGTTCAAGCAGAGGAAGGCTTGATATTACTTTCTCAGATGGACGTTATCCGTTATCTGCATGCTCACAACCATCACCTAGGCCGTATCTTGGACATCACGGCCCCTGCAGTAATTGAACGAGCACGAATGAAACGTGGTAACTCTAGCTCGCATGAACCAGTAACGACCATTACCTTTAAATCGACTGCTTTCGATGTTTTTCTCAAGATGGCACATAACCCAAGGATTACCGCATTACCCATTGTTGACGACGATGGCATTTTTGTGGGAGACTTAAGCCCTCAGGATCTTCGAGGACTTAATAGAGAACGGTTTGATGCTCTTGCCAAACCTGTGGTCATGTACCTCAAGTTCAGCCATGGCGACATCTATCCAGCATTTACTTGTCATAGTCGTTTCACTCTTTCACAGATCATGGCTGCCATGGTGCTTCGAAAGGCATATCGATTGTGGCTGTGCGACGATCAAGGACACGTGGAAGGAGTTATTGTAAGTGACAGGAAACCATACAAATTAGGGGCGAATGGACTGAGGAAATTTTTTTTTCCCACAGACATTGAGCGACCTATTATGCGCATTTTCGGTATGAAATGTGGGGTTTTTCAGCGCGTTAACAAAATCAAAAAATTTACAAGGACGAAGCTTGCTTGCAGAAGCAACAAGCTGGCAACTGTTTTGAATGTTTATCCTTTTCGTGTTTAATCTTTTGCTTTTTGTTCTTGAAGCTTATGGTATAAAGCTTAATTGACAACCCCGTTTGTTAAAGAGAGACAGCAAGATGGTTATGCAGTGTCACTTTTTCTGTGAGCGCTACCAATATTGTGTTCATAATGAAAGGTCCTCACTATGCTCTTTTCATTATCGGAGTACATCGGGCCTCTTCCTGATTGTTATTATTGTTATTAGTTACAAGAGAGCCTTATATAAAAGAAAGAAAAGTAAAAGAGCTAGTTTTTAATCGTGAGAGAGCACGGGATACTCACAAAACAGTCTAAGAGGGAAGTAAAGAAAGATGAAACAGAAATACTTGCATCGGTCAAAGTTAGGACTGTGTAGCTTACTATTTCGAAAGAGCATCATCGCGTCCATTCAGAAAGTGACCTTCATTGTACAGACGGACTGGTTGCCTGGCCAGTCCTATGTGAACATTATGCATTGTGCTGCCTGAAACCAAATGGCTTGGACACCAATGGAGTCGTGAACATTCTAGCTTGTTTACATGACCCATTCCTATAACGGATTATTGGCTTCCCATTGTGTCAATTGCCAAGCATTGTTGTGAAGCAAGCCAAGAATAGGTAAAATTAACCATATTTTTGTTTAGTTATTACTGCGTATAAGTTTCTGGTGGATATCATTGTCTGCGCGTTCCTCTCCTTTCTGTTTTTCTTTGGTCATTTTTCCTGACGAATATGCAGCCATTGTCCGTTCCGCCCTCGGCCCCGCCACCTCCGCCTCCAGTACCACCAGCACATAGTTCGATCCGTATGCCAAGTGATTATAGCGAAAGAGCCTCGTCTATAACGGTGGTTCCAGTACCGATACGACCTGCATTAAGCAATGAATCGTCTGGAGGAATACCATATACTGCTGCTCCAGCACGACAACCTCGACGATACAAAGTCACGCGAAGAGTGCAATTAACGAATGGAAATCTTGTGCTTGATTGTCCTGTACCATCTCAGTATCTCGAAGCAGTTCCCTTACGAGACACAAAAGAATTTACACACATGCGATATACCGCCGTCACCTGCGATCCTTCAGAATTTGCTGCATCGTATACGCTCCGACCACAATTGCTTGGCCGCGACGTTGAATTGGCGATATGTGTGACCATGTACAACGTATGTCCGCTATCTATCACGCCTAATAATAACAACCTAATTATATTGAAAAAACAAAAAATTCGATTTGCGCTTGCATCCAGGAAAATGAAATCTTGCTGAGCAGAACATTACTTGGCGTCATGAAAAATATCAACTATCTGTGCAGAGTTCGCTCGCCTGTTTGGGTAATACAAGATAAAAAAGAAGGGCCCTTGTGGTTACGAGCCCATCTAACAGTGTAGAGGGATTTGTGAAACATAGGGTGATTGCGACGCTTGGACAAAGGTAGTAGTCTGTATTATTGCAGATGGCCGGCAAAAAGTACATCCACGTGTGCTGGACATGTTATCTGCCATGGGCATCTACCAAGAAGGTGTAGCAAAAAACATGATTCATGATAGGAAGGTGGAAAGCCATCTGTACGAAGTATGTCGGGATGAATCGGGTTGAATTATTCATCAGAATGTCTTGAGTAACGTTTCCACTCGTTTACCACTTTTCTTAATATCAGTATACGACACAACTGGCGCTCGATCCTGACCTACAGTTTAAAGGTGCTTTGGATAAAATCGTACCGACCCAGGTTGTGTTTTGCTTGAAAGAAAAGAATCGAAAGAAAATCAACTCGCATCGATGGTTCTTTCAAGCGTTCTGTCCTCTTTTGCGACCCAACGTTTGTATAATGATCGATGTTGGTACGCGACCAGGACCACACTCCATTTACAAGCTGTGGCGTACTTTTGCTCTGAATCCACATGTTGGAGGCGCATGTGGAGAGATCAGAGCCATGACAGGTCCCGGAGGCGTCTACTTACTGAATCCGCTCGTAGCAAGTCAGAATTTCGAATATAAGATATCCAATATCTTGGATAAACCATTAGAATCCGTTTTGGGGTACATTCAAGTGCTTCCAGGTGCGTTTTCCGCGTACAGATATGAAGCTATCCAGAACGATCGGGATGGTTTTGGTCCGCTTCAGAAGTACTTTTTAGGAGAAGAACTTCATGGAGGCGGTGGCGCTGGTGTATTCGAGGCCAATATGTACCTTGCCGAAGATCGGATACTTTGCTATGAACTGGTAGCGAAGAAAAACGCGTCATGGATTCTCCATTACGTTTCTGGTGCCTATGGCGAGACCGATGTACCTTCTTCAGTAAGTTCTGGGAGCAGAAAAGAAGAATGGCTCATTTCTCCTTTTTCCTTCTTCCCAAAACTCACCATAAAAGGTACCTGAATTCATCAGTCAAAGACGTCGGTGGTTGAACGGTATTCTAGCCCCACCCCCCCACTTTGATTCGAATTATTCATACTTACTCTAGGTTCTTTTTTTGCCGGCGTTTATGCATTATTTCATTGGGGAAACGTGGTTAAAACGAATCATAGTGTGCTGCGCAAGGCACTCTTGTTTATCGAACTGTTTTATCTGGCCTTTTCTTGGATCTTCTCCTGGTTTGCACTGGTAAGGGTCCCGAAGAGATCTTGATTTTTAACTTACCTATCCCTATGTCATGCTCCGGTTTTCGTAAGGGGAACTTTTTTCTCTCCTTTTTCATCCTGACCAGGTCCCTTTCAACAATGGAAAATCCACCTTTCGCACAATATACGGGTTATATCATCCACGTGGTGTTGACCTACATCTATGTTGTATTGCTTATCGTCCTATTTCTCGGGTCTATGGGAAATCGACCACAAGGGTGGGTTAAATTAAACGTGCGTCATTTCAGTCTTTTCGTTTTTAATTTTGAGTTAGTTCCAAGAAGTCTTATACGAGCATCATGGTTTTCTTTGCGCTGCTTATGGGTTATGTCATCTTTGCATCGATATGGCTCGCCTATGCAGGCATCACTTCGGCCGTACGGTCTGCGCAGACTGTTCCTCTGCTATTGAATGGCTCTTTTCGAGACATTATCTTATCCATGGCTGCGACCTATGCGATTTTCCTGTTGGCGAGTTTATTATTTCTGGATCCATGGCATATGTTTACTAGTATTATTCAATATCTTGCCATGGCACCAAGCTATATTTCGGTATTGAATACGTACGCGTTCTGCAACACGCATGACGTGAGGTAAGTTGGACTTGGTCGTTCTACTTTTTTTTTGGCAGTTGTTCGCTTATGTATTTTCCGTTATAAGTTGGGGAACGAAAGATATTAGTGCCGTTTCTCTTGACCTTGGTGTTGTAGAGGTGAAACAGGATAGAACGATTGCTGAAGTGGACATGTTCGAAAAGAAAGATGTCCATCTTCTGTATGAAAAAGCCTGTACAAACCTTAGAAACAAGGTGGAAGAGAAACCTGTGGAAAGAGATGCGAAAACAAAGCAGGAAGATTATTATCGTGCATTTCGTACGAGACTTGTGGTGTGTTGGATTATATCCAATCTTATTCTTGTGGCAGTAATCTCCGCAGCTGACACAATGGATTGGTTAGGTGAGCAAAAAAAGAAAAAAAAGGAATCATATTCTTTTATCGTTTGTTCTTAACTTTTTGATGTCGCAATGGACTTCTAGGTAATTTTGAGCGACGTACGAATGGATATATGGCTTTTATACTTTGGTCTGTTGCTGCACTATCGGCCTTTCGGTTTATCGGCAGCCTAAGTTATCGGATCATGTCCGTTTTCCAAGGATAGTGAACGCAATGTAAAAAGAAAAAAATCCCCGCCTGTCGATATTTGTTTCATGGGCGGTATTTAAAAAGCATTACCTTAAAAAAAAGAGACTCCCTTTTCGAAACCTTTTCCTCTTCTTGAACAAAAAAACCTTTGGGCATTCTCTTTTGTAACTTTCTTTCATTTCGAAAAGTTAATGGCTATTACTGCAGCTCGGATATGCTCTATACGAGCTTTACTGTCGACATTATTGTATTTTAGCCCTTTCGTCTATGGCTACCCGACCGCCGTTCTTTCGTTCGCAGCGGAGGGGGCTGAACCAACTTATGCGTCGGCCTCATTCTGGGAGAAAGTCGTAATCGTCATGGTATTGGTACTTCTCGGTGGTGTTTTCGCTGGTATGAAAATCAATAATACTACTGTTATACTATGTTGTTGGTATTGATTTAGTTATTTTTCCCTCTTTTCCCTAAAAAATTGTAGGTCTGACTCTCGGTCTTATGGGTCTGGATGAAACCAACCTTCACGTACTTATCGAATCCGGTACACCAGAAGAACGTGAAAATGCAAAGAAGGTACTGGCTTTGTTGGACCGCGGAAAACATTGGGTTCTCGTCACCTTGCTTTTGTCAAACGTCATTATCAATGAGACATTGCCCATCATTCTTGATGGTATACTTAGTGGTGGTTGGCAAGCTGTTGTCATCTCTACTGCCTTGATTGTGATCTTCGGAGAGTAAGTAGAAAAAAGAAAAAAAAAAGGGCGACAGAGACTAACACTCCGGTGTTTGGCGGCAAATAGGGTTATTCCGCAGTGTGAGTCTGATTCTGTGCAACAATGTCGTATCTAATCATTTCCGATAGCCATCTGTGTACGTTATGGCTTATTGATCGGTGCTCGTACTGCAAAGTAATGAAAAGAAATGGTTTGACTTTTATGAAGTCAAAAAGTAATTGACTTTATGTACTCTTATAGGATGGTACTGGTATTGATGTACATCATGTATCCTATTGCGTATCCCACAGCCTTGCTTCTCGACTATTTCCTCGGTGAATCGCACGGAACTGTATACAAGAAGTCTGGTTAGTAAAAAGATGATGTTTCGAACAAGAAGAGAATTGTTCCTTATTGTAAATTTGTCTAAGGGCTCAAATCATTGGTGTCCCTGCATCAAGCCGTCAATCCTTCTGACGTCGAGGCCTTGACAGCAGATGAAGTAACCATTATTGGTGCTGTACTTGACCTACGATCCAAGCCAGTATCTCAGATAATGACTCCAATTGCCGATGTCTTTACCCTCTCAGTGGACGATATCCTTAATGAACAATCGGTAGATAAGGTACAGTCAAAAAGGATGGTGTGAAGAGCGGATATTGAATTGAAATGGATGGGTATTCATAATAATAGATCCTCACTGCCGGTTACTCGCGTATACCAGTGCACTCCCCTGGGGATAAGACGAACTTTGTTGGCATGCTATTGACGAAGCGATTGATTACCTATGACCCTGAAGATGGATTACCAGTGAAAGAGCTGCAAATCAGCACATTACCCGAGACTGGTCCTGATACGAGTTGCTTGGATATTCTCAACTTTTTCCAGGAGGGCAAAAGTAAAATTTGCTTTATTTGTCCTACACCAATCCAGGAGTTCACTAATCATTTTATGGATAGGCCATATGGCTCTGGTTTCTTCTGATCCCGGAGGTCAAAGCGGTGCACTTGGTGTTATCACTCTTGAGGACGTGATCGAAGAGTTGATTGGCGAGGTAAGCATCAAAAATCTATTTTCGATATATGGATGGAAACGGGGAGGAAGAAGAAGAGATAGATAGAGAGAATTGTTTTTGCGAGAAATGTATGCTAAGCTTTTTATGTAGGAAATTATTGATGAAACGGATGTTTATGTCGATGGTAAAGTATTCCCCATCTTGTGTCACCACGAGTTAACCGAGTTGATTAGTACGCAATAAAATTCGCGTTGTCCGTCGTCAGGTGACCAACAAGAAACTGAATCGATCCCAGCAATTGCTGAGTGCTCGCAAGCGTCAACCATACGGAGCAGGTGAAAAGCCTAATGAACTTGTACGCAGTACGTCTTCCAATTCGATTACTCCTGGTAAAGTGATTGAACCCTATCAAAAAACTTACGGAGCTGTTACCAACGGCAAATTGACATCTACATCACCCGGTACCATGGAGACATCCTCACTCCTCGGCAACCGAGATTAAATATTTTTTTATTATACCTCATGAACATAACTGCAGCATTGTTTTTTTTTCTCTACAATTAAAAAAAGATAAAAGTGGCATTACCAAAATTGCTCGTTTGGCATGAATTTGATCTGCAAAGAAAAACCGAAAGAAGTCACAGTCGCTCCTCATCCCACGTCAAAAAAGCGCCTAAGCTTTTCATTTTTCTCTCCCTTTGTTGGAACACTTGGCCGGCGACCCAATGGCAACTCCAGCAGCTGGCACGACCACTCCATCTGCCAAGGCAGCTAGACAATCCAGCACACAGGTTGCGTCCGACTTCAACTCGGACCTTTCCAAAGGACTTTCACAAGCAGATGTACCCAGCTTGCGGACCATTTACGGCTTCAACGACCTCGACAAAGCGGAAGAGGAATCTTTACTATCAAAGTTCTTCAAGTCTTTCGCAGAAAATCCAATGATTCTTCTGCTGCTTGGCTCAGCTTTTGTTTCGGTTCTCATGGGTCAGTTTGACGATGCTCTCAGTATTACCATGGTCAGTTTGGCTGTACAAGTTTATATAACACGGCTGATGAAACCCTTTGTCACGTTCTTTATTTTAGGCTATTGTCATCGTCGTCACAGGTTAGTACATAAACCCTCAGGTCCAAAAGCCGGTCTGACAGAATGGGGCTTTAGTGGCGTTCGTCCAAGAATACAAGTCTGAGAAATCGCTCGAAGCACTGAACAAGTTGGTTCCTCATTACTGCCATCTGGTCAGGTACGCATTTCCCGATCGGGAAACACATGGACTTACTTTGCTATAGAGATGGTCAACTTCAAACGGTAATGGCGAATGAATTGGTTCCTGGCGATCTTGTTAAGTTCAGCATTGGTGATCGGATTCCTGCTGACTGCCGCCTTGTTACGGTAAAGGAATACTTAACCCCCCCTTCTCCATTCCTTTTTTCGGGTCGTAAGGGGTTACGATCGGATACTGAATCAAAATTATTTCTTTTTTAGGCTGTGGATTTAGAGATTGATGAATCAAACCTTACAGGAGAGAACAAACCAAGACGAAAAATTATCGATGCCATCAGTACGAATATGTACACGGAGCTCGCTTTATCGGAAAGAGATAATATTGCTTTTATGGGTACTCTTGTACGCAATGGTAAGAAAGGGATAGGTTTTGGAATATTGCTTTGAATTGCATTTTTATATGTCGGGTTCTAGGCCATGGTACTGGAGTTGTCGTGGCAACAGGCAAGAGTACTGAATTCGGGCACGTTTTCGAATTGATGCAAGAGGTAAGGCTGAAATTATTTTTCCGACGCGTCAGATATTAATAACCAAGAAAGGTTGAGGTCCGAAAGACTCCGCTTCAGATCAGTATGAATGAGCTTGGCAAGCAGTTGTCCATATTTTCATTTGCAATCATCATTGTGATTGTGTTCATTGGCCTTATCCAGAAACGTAGCTGGCTTGAGATGTTCACCATCGGAGGTCAGTCGTTTCCTGTTCTGAATTAACTTGCTGATGGTCTGGGATAGTGAGTCTCGCAGTGGCCGCTATACCGGAAGGGTTACCTATCGTTGTTACGGTCACATTGGCTCTTGGCGTTTTGCGTATGGCGAACAGACGGGCTATTGTGAAGCAATTGCCTTCTGTTGAGACTTTGGGTTCGGTTAATGTAGTATGTGCAGACAAAACAGGTATGGTCTTTGTACTACTCCTGTTTGGATTTTTCTTTGTTTGTACTTATCTTTTTTTTTTGCTAGGAACATTGACTATAAACCAAATGACAGTGACTAAAGTATTTACTGTGCATGATCAAGCTATTTTTGATTACGAACATACTGCTCCGAAAGAGCTGACAGAGGCTTTGCGGCAGACTTTACGGATTGGTAAAATAAAATTGTTACACATGCACGCTTTGATCGACGCTAAACTTTGAATATTATGCAAGGCAATTTATGCAACAATGCGCAGCTGACCGAGGAAGGCAAATATATAGGCCAGCCAACAGACATTGCACTACTTGATGTAGTTATCCGTTCTGGTTTGTCCGACGAGCGACAGGTAAACAAATCTGCGGGCGGATAAGGGGCGTTAGTAACTGTAAATAACTTTAGATGTGGGAACGTACAGCGGAGGTGCCATTTAATTCCGACCAAAAGTTCATGAGTGTCACTTGTCGTAACAGTCAAACCAATTCCTGTAAATACTTTAAGGGCGCCACGGAAATCGTTCTTGAGAAATGCACGACCTACTATGTGTCCAAGTATTCAAAGCCAGCGCTGACTGCGACTCTGAAAGAGTCCATCCTAGAACACGTATCGGCGATGAGTTCGCACGGGCTTCGTGTCTTGTGCACTGCCTTTGGAGAGGAAGAAGATGCTTTGTGCTTTACCGGATTTCTTGCTGTTTACGATCCGCCACGCGCTGGTGTAGCAGATGCAATTCAAAAACTGGTTCAAGGAGGCGTCAAGGTAGCTATGATTACGGGCGATTCGGAAGCGACAGCCGTGTCGATCGCGCGAAAACTGGGCATTCCTACCAATACAAGCAAAGGAAGCTGTCTGACTGGTCGAGACATTGAAGCAATGACCGAGCGTCATCTTCAGGAAATCATTCATAGCGTTTCCGTATTTGCGCGTACCACGCCTAAGCATAAGTTAGCCATTGTCAAAGCATATCAAGCCGCAGGATCAGTAGTAGCTATGACAGGGGATGGTGTGAATGACGCCCCGGCTCTTAAAATGGCAGATATTGGGATATCCATGGGAAAGAGCGGAACGGATGTATCTAAAGAAGCAGCGGATATGATTCTTTGCGATGACGACATTTCTACTATATTGCATGCCATAGAAGAAGGTATGTGGAGATATATACGCTGTTCCTCATCCTCGTCATGCTAACATCTATGGTTAGGAAAATCGATTTTTTATAATATCCAAAACTTTTTAACATTTCAGCTCAGTACAAGTATTTCAGCTTTGTCCTTGATTGCCCTATGCACTTTGTTTGGACTTGCCACACCGTTGAATGCCATGCAGATTCTATGGATCAGTAAGTTGTTTGGTTCACTCACAAGCAGCGACATTTGACTGGAAATGCTAGATATCATTATGGACGGACCTCCTGCACAATCGCTCGGCGTGGAACCAGTAGACCTGGACATCATGAAGAAGCCGCCACGTGCACGCAATGCTAATATATTGACAAAACGTTTGGTTACCCGAGTATTAACAGCAGCATTCCTTGTGGTTGTGGGAACTATGTCGATCTATGTATCCGAGATGCAAGATGGGGTGGTTACTAACAGGGATGCTACCATGGTAAGCTTTGACAAAGTTCTGTCCGGAGTAAGTGAATGCTAATCATTGCGTATAGACTTTTACTACATTCGTGTTTTTTGATATGTTCAATGCGTTATCGTGCCGATCCGAGAAACGATCGATTTTTTCACTTGGATTTTTTTCTAACCGAATGTTTAATTTAGCTGTTGGAGGGTCGATCCTTTCACAGCTGTTGGTGATCTATGTACCATTTCTTCAAGCCATTTTTCAGACGGAGGCTCTATCATTATATGATTTGGTCAAGATCGCCTTGTTATCGAGCTCTGTTTTCATTGTAGACGAGATCAGGAAATTCTGGATATCGAAGGGTTTCGTAATTGGCAAACAACACGGAAGTTCGAAGCTAAAATACCACCTTGCACGGTCAGAAGAAATAGAGAATGGAATTAACGCTGTATAAAACACGCCACGACAAAGGAAGGATCTAATTCTATTTTCTTTCGATATTACCATTGTTTACATAGCCATAAGTAACTTTTCTAGCAAAAGCGAAATTTACTTTTACACTTGTTATTTTCTGAAATTTTTTTTTCAATCAAGATGATACCGTCAATAAATCACCACATCAGGTTTTTTGAAACATCGGGTTTTATGTTTTGCTTACTGCTTAATAACTTTTGTCCTGCATTTTCATTTGTATTCCTTTGCAGCACTGCACTTCTAATAAAGTTACCGTTTTGTAGACCATACCAACATGAATTAATATTTGTTACTTAAGATATAGAGATATCGACTCTCATTTCCTTTGGCTTCCAAACCATGTTTAAATGCAGGTTTATCTGAAGGAACCCACTGTCAGTTAAGAAGTGCGACAGCAATCTCCTTTTTTTTTTTCTCTTTATCTCATAATGAAGGTATTATTGCCACGTTTTGTCTCTCGTTCTCGAACCCTAAGGTTTTCATTCGAATGGCCCTACCTTAGAATGGAAGGGCCCCCCTCTCGGTCGTCGGAGCTACAATAGGTTCAGAGTTGCATAGAAAATGTCAGCAAACACGAAGGAGCAACCTCGAATAATAAATATGAATTGCCTAAAAGAAAAAGGCCTCCTTAAACGTGCTTTAGGAGATTGTGTGTGCGATGTCTTGCTTATTGTTCACGAAAGCTTTCCGCTTAGGATTATGTAGAAACCTGGAAGGTTTGCTGTTTTTCTCTTTTATTCGATTTCCCGAGGAGAATGGGCAGTAACATTCAGCTAAACTCCATGAGATAGGATACAAAGTGGATTTAAGTATTTGATCTTATTAGTACGGTGTATTAAAATTGATAACATCATTCAACCTTTTGTGAAGTACGGGTGATGTCCTCTTATGGAATTGAAGTGGCGCTGCGGCGTTGCATGTAAGGAAAAAATTTCATCGGTTTTTTTATTACTGTCCCTCGAGCGGTCAATTAACAGAGTGCCCCATTCAACCTGGTTGTATTTCTCTGAGCAGCAAAAACAAAAGGAAGCAGAGGGATCGTCAGACATGTCAGCTACAAAAACCAAGCAGAAAGTCAACCAAAGGCTTCAACGACGTAGTAATGAGAAAGAAGAGATCCAGGCGATCGAGATCAAGGCTTCTCAGCCGGTACAGTCACTGCATTGGAAGGAAACCGACAGAAGCTGATCGATCTATAGGAAAACTATGCCGATGTCAAAGATTTTCAAGATCTGCCGATAACTTCAAAGACAAATGAAGGCCTAAAACGAGCCAATTTTAGACAACTCACAGAGATTCAACGTAAAGCTATCCCCATGGCTTTGGCTAAAAGAGACGTTCTGGGAGCAGCCAAGACCGGTAGCGGAAAAACACTTTCCTTCCTCGTACCAGTATGTGGAGAAGAATTTAGGCATGACTGGGTTATTGATGTCTTTGTCTTTTAGGTTCTGGAACTTCTTTATAGAGCGCAATGGAATGCTGCTGATGGACTGGGTGCCCTGATTATCTCCCCTACCCGTGAGCTTGCTGTCCAGATCTTTGAAGTGTTGCAGAAAATTGGTCGGACACATACATTCTCAGCTGGATTGATTATCGGTGGAAAGGATTTCAAAGTGGAACAGGAACGTATTACGCGAATGAATATTCTAGTGGCTACACCTGGACGTTTGTTGCAACATATGGATCAATCCGTCGGTTTCAATTGTGATAATTTGCAAGTATTGGGTAAGCTTGATCGAGTAGTCGAAGAATGGCCCATAGTATACTCACATGATCTTTGTTTTGAAAAGTACTTGATGAAGCGGATAGAATTATGGATATGGGTTTTGAGAAAACGGTGAATGCGATTATCGAAAACTTGCCACCTCAAAGACAAACGATGCTGTTTTCAGCTACTCAAACTCGATCAGTCAAGGATTTAGCTAGACTTAGTTTGCGAGATCCAGAATATGTTGCCGTCCACGAACAAGCGGAGCACAGTACACCTAAAAGTCTGACCCAACATTATGTGGTGTGCGAATTACCGACGAAGCTTGATATCCTCTATTCATTTATCCGAACGCATCTCAAGTCAAAGACCATCGTATTCTTATCCAGTTGCAAACAAACACGCTTCGTATACGAGTGCTTTTGCAAACTTCAACCCGGTATTCCTGTCCTTCACCTGCATGGCAAGCAAAAGCAAACCAAAAGAGTGGAAATCTTTAGAAAATTTACTTCGAGCCAACACGCTGTATTGCTCAGCACAGATATTGCTGCTCGTGGACTTGACTTTCCAGCTGTTGATTGGGTAGTCCAACTGGATTGTCCGGAAGATGCGGAGACTTATATCCATCGTGTGGGCCGAACTGCTCGTTTTGATGCTGAAGGTCATGCCTTGCTGATGTTACTACCAACAGAAGCCGAAGCCATGGTCGAGATATTGAAGAAAAAGAAAGTGCCCATCGAAGAAATTAAAATCCGTGCCAACAAACAGCAATCTATCCGGAAGCAACTTCAAAGTTTTTGTTTCCAAGATCCAGAAATTAAGTACCTTGGTCAAAGAGTAAGATTTATTAACGATATAAGATTGGTTTACCTGTGTATCCTAACCTTTTTTTTTCTTCTCAGGCTTTTGTTGCATATATGCGGTCTGTTTATCTGCAGAAAAATAAAAAGGTGTTTAAGGTGACCGAGCTACCTGCTGAAGAGTTTGCATTATCACTTGGTTTGGCGGGTGCACCAAAGATCAAATTCGTAAAGAAGGCTGAAGCTAAATTAAGAGGTCCTACAAAGGTTGCTATTGAAGAACAATCAGACGAAGAAGACCAAGAAGAAGAGGAGGAGGAGGAGCAGACGATGGAGAAGGTAAACACGAGGATGGTTTTCATTGCGTGTGTTTGATATTAAATGAATGGGTTATAGGACAAAGTCAAGACCAAACATGACAGAATGTTCCAGCGAAAGAATCAAGACATTCTTTCGGAGCACTATCATAAACTTATTGATTTCGAAGGTGATAAACTCGATAATGATGATAACGAAGACTTCATGACGCTTGCTCGTGTTGATCACGAGCTTGAGAACGATTCCGAAGAGGATATGAAGGTCTGTGGTTTGAATGGCTATTAAAGGTAGGAAGCTCACTTTTTTACTTTGTTTATTAGGAGGCACATGCGAACAATTTGTCGAAGCGCCAACAGAAGATGACGAAGAAAGAAAGAGCAAAGAAGATGCAAAAGGGAGAGAAAGTCATTTTCGATGAGGAAGGAAATGTAGGGTCGAGTTGGGTCACCAAATGTAGTTATTTATATTACTACTTTTTTAGCCACATCAAGTCTATGAAATGGTGGATGAAAAAGAGTTCTTGAAGGCTGGCGACGCTAAGACACAGATTGATGCATTTATCAGCGGAGAGGGTGAAGTAATGAAGGTGGCGGATATTGACGACAAAGCCCTTGCGAAGGAAAAGCGAAGAGAGAAGAAGCTGCGACGAAAACTCCGAGAACAGCAAGAATTAGAGGTAGCATGCGAAAGCAACTTGGAAAGAAGGAGCACAGGCTAACTCTGAATTTTTTTTAGTCCGGTTACGCTGAGAGTGATCAAGAGATGGATCAGTACGAATCGGAGTCTGAGGCAGAGGCAGAAGACAAGGATTCGGCACTGAAACGAAAGTGGGGCATGGAGAGCGATGAAGAAGAGGAGGACGAGCGACCAAAGAAGAAGGTGATTGAGGCTGAGCAACCATTGACGCTGGAAGACCAGGAAGCTTTGGCCCTCAAGCTTTTGGGCGCGTAATTGTAACATATATATGCATTCATTTTTGAAACTTCGGATAGATTTTGCTACCAATTCCCCACAGATATGTTATTCTCATTTACGATCAAAAATTATCTACATACATACGATTTTCCAGTGCATCTCACAGCTAATGTAAAAGTTTACTGACTACGGATTCAGATATATTGTCTTGTGCATAATTGTGGCATCGAACTTATCGGAGTTCAATGTAGTAAATGGCTTCAGTTAACAAATTTTGTGCGTGGCTTTTGGTTCAGTTGCCATGGCGGATAACCAAGGCATCGCCATTTCCCAGTTCCAACAGCAACTTGAGTTACGAAGCGATCCTGTGCGTGGACGTGGTGTGTTCACCAATGCATTTATACCTCGCAACACATTAGTAGACATATCACCTGTACTGCTGTTTTCACATGACGAGTACGAACGTCATGGTCAGCATACAGTGCTGGACGAATGTAATGCCAATTGGAAAGAAAAAGCGAAATCAGCTTTAGAAAGACTTATATATCTGTCTACTTTTGTTTGATTATTTAACAGATACATACCGATGGAAAGATGGTTTTGCCCTTGCCTTAGGGCTTGGGTCCATGTTCAATCATTCCAATAGTCCAAACGTTGGCTATGTCCGAGATTTCGAGAACCGACTGATACGATACATTACAATGGAGGATATACAAGTAGATGAGGAACTTTGCATATCTTACGGATCGCATTTATGGTTTGAGAACACGGAGGGAGATAAAGAGGCGGAACAGACAAAGAAAGAAGAAGAAGAAGAGGAGGAGGAGTTGCCCTGGTGGCAGCAAGTGATGATGGATTAAATACAGAAACTCAATACAGCGTTGCTTCTTAGAACCCATAGACCAATCAGTCGTAATACATACATACATACAGTATATGCTATGGCAAGCTCTTTTGTCGAAAGCATGCTAATAGCTCACTCACTTGTAATGCATTTGATGCGTTTTTATATATGTTCATTGCAAATGGTTGCATTGATTTAAGAAAGGAAATTGCACCTAATACAGTTCTAGCATCGGTTATTTCGGTAAACGAAAGCAGCATGAATGATCAAAAGAAACCTGCCCTTTGAAGTGGTGTACTTTGCAGTCACAGGACGAAAAAACGCGGGGAAAGAAAAACCAAAGCACACGATTTCCCCGCCTTTTTTTTTTTACCTTGCTTTGACTTTTTAATACAAAGAGAACATGACCGTAACTTTGCTTTCATCCCCTCCGAATCTAAGCGATCTTGTTGTTCGATCGACTCAAAAGGACACAGGCTTAATTGTCCTACCTCCTTTGGCTGGCATTGAAGGCCCGTTACGGGGCGATTTATACGTGTGTGAAAGGTAAAGAAGAAACACTCACGTTTCGTTCTAGTGTTTGCTGATCGCTTACGTTTTTACTTTATCTTTTTTTCAGTCAATTGTATTTTTACTCGACCGAACACCAATCAGGCATTTCAGTTGAATACCCAGACATTATCATTCACGCCATTTCACGACAAGACGGTACACCTTGCATCTATTGTCAGCTCGATGCTGGGCTTTTCTTCCCCAACCAACAAATACCCGAGGACGACGAAGATGCACTCACTGAACTGAAATTTGTTCCTCGAGATCCTGGCGCATGTAAGTCTCCATTGTTCATTTCTATAGTTTTGTTTTTTTTTTTTTTTCGTTTTTGTTTGTGTGTCTTTTTCTTTATCATTTCTTTAGTGGAAGGGATTTATGCCGCCATGTCGGAATGTGCGGCACTCCATCCGGATGAAGAGTTTATGGCTGAACAGGCTGGAAGTGATGAAGAATGGTATGGCAACCTACACGATGAGGAAGAATTGAACGAGGATCAACAAGCAGCATTACGCCGCCTGGAATCCGTTTTTCAACCTTCACCTAATGGCATGGATCACGATCATGACGGTCAATTCGACCATGCCAACGAAAACGATGAGTAGAGACACAATAAGTTTCAACACCATTCTTTGACCTTTTTTCTTTTAAAGAAAAATACAGTGCTTCCAACAAGTAATATCACAGCCAATCAAAATGAATGTCATATTTTACAAATGAAGTCATCATAACTGGCACTCGAAAAAAATAAATGTTTCTTTCTTCTGATATTTTTTTCTTTTTCAATACTTTAACAATTCAACATGAGTACAATATTTCTATATGAAGACGGGCATGGGAATGTTATTGATGAGAATGGTGGTCCTGAGCCGATGGACTACATTGTTGATCAGAATGAATTTGTTGTCGAGACAATTGCTACTCATACTGAGTACTTGGAAACTGCAGCCCCCAATGAATCTTCTCTAGCGTGTCCAATGTTGTTAGAAAAGCCAAAGAATGATGATGTCCGTATGAAGGAGACAAACACAAAACGGGATTATGTGCGTTATACCATTCAGGATAAAGCTAGGTTTTTCGATCTGAAGATTGAAAAATGTATGAGTGCATCAGCTGCAGCAAAGCAGTTGGGCATTCACATTCGAACAGCGTATAGATGGGTTAGCCAGTATAATGTGTCTCCTGATAGTATTTTTGAGAGCTGTAAAAAAATAGGTCGTAAGTGCATCTTATCTGAAGAACATAAAGCGACTATTATCACTTTCATTGATGCTAATCCCTCTGCTACTGTTGTTGAAGTGACCGAGCATTTATTGAAGCAATTTCATGACCTTAAAGTATCACGCAGTACTGTTAATAACTTTATGAGACGTGAATGCAACCTTTCGTTGAAAAAGCAGATTTTCATTCTGTTGAGAGAGACAGTCCAGCAAAGATTGAGGAACGGTACAATTGGGTTTGTAATTGGGAAAATACAGACATGAACTTCCTGACGAATTGCGTGTTTCTTGACGAGTCTGCTTTTGATATCAATATGAAACGCTCAAGAGCTTGGTCCAAAAAAGGTACTCGTGCTATTGTTACCAGACCTACTACGAGAGCAAACACAACGTCTATACTGGGTGCTGTCTCTGCCGCAGGTTTGATTACCGTCGGCGTAAAAAAACCTAGACCTGCAAAGAAGAGAAAGGCTGACGGATATATAAGCTCAGGAACAGTAACTGGTCACTACATTAGTTTCTTAAAAGTAACTCTCGATGAAATGGACAAACATCCGCATATGAAAGGTCACTATGTAGTCATGGATAATGCACCCATTCACACTCATGAAAACATAAAGAAGTATATTGAGTATCGAGGATATAAATGTGTGTATCTTCCAACTTACTCTCCTGAACTTAACCCAATAGAACAGTTCTGGGCAGTGGCAAAGAGTAAGGTGAAGCGCCATAGGTTTATTGCAAGAAGACACTTTATCTAAAAGAATAACGGAAGCCTGTAAAAGTGTGGAGAAAAATTACTTTAAAGGTTTCGTTTCGCGTTCTTACAAATGCTGGGATAAATGTCGAAACAGAGAGCCCATGTAATAGTTATTAACGACTCATTCAAAAGCCAAAAATAAAAAATAAAAAAAAAGTGGCTGGTTATGTTTGATGAAAGGTAACCAAGCGGAGGTTAGGCTGGTATGGTTATGTTTGATGAAAGGTAACCAAGCGGAGGTTAGGCTGGTATGGTTACGTTTGATGAAAGGTAACTAAGAGGAGGTTAGGCTGGTGTGGTTATGTTTGGTGAAAAGTAACCAAGCGGAGGTTAGGCTGGTATGGTTATGTTTGATGAAAAGTAACCAAGAGGAGGTTAGGCTGGTTTGGTTATGTTTGATGAAAAGTAACCAAGAGGAGGTTAGGCTGGTGTGGTTATGTTTGATGAAAGATAACCAAGAGGAGGTTAGGCTGGTATGGTTATGTTTGATGAAAGGTAACCAAGCGGAGGTTAGGCTGGTATGGTTATGTTTGATGAAAGGTAACCAAGCGGGCGTTAGGCTGGTGTGGTTATGTTTGATGAAAGATAACCAAGAGGAGGTTAGGCTGGTATGGTTATGTTTGGTGAAAAGTAACCAAGCGGAGGTTAGGCTGGTATGGTTATGTTTGATGAAAAGTAACCAAGAGGAGGTTAGGCTGGTTTGGTTATGTTTGATGAAAAGTAACCAAGAGGAGGTTAGGCTGGTGTGGTTATGTTTGATGAAAGATAACCAAGCGGAGGTTAGGCTGGTATGGTTATGTTTGATGAAAGATAACCAAGCGGAGGTTAGGCTGGTGTGGTTATGTTTGATGAAAGATAACCAAGAGGAGGTTAGGCTGGTGTGGTTATGTTTGATGAAAGATAACCAAGAGGAGGTTAGGCTGGTGTGGTTATGTTTGATGAAAAGTAACCAAGCGGAGGTTAGGCTGGTATGGTTATGTTTGATGAAAGGTAACCAAGCGGGCGTTAGGCTGGTATGGTTATGTTTGATGAAAAGTAACCAAGAGGAGGTTAGGCTGGTATGGTTATGTTTGATGAAAGGTAACCAAGAGGAGGTTAGGCTGGTATGGTTATGTTTGATGAAAAGTAACCAAGCGGGCGTTAGGCTGGTGTGGTTATGTTTGATGAAAGATAACCAAGCGGGTGTTAGGCTGGTGTGGTTATGTTTGATGAAAGATAACCAAGCGGGTGTTAGGTTGGTATGGTTATGTTTGATGAAAAGTAACCAAGCGGAGGTTAGGCTGGTATGGTTATGTTTGATGAAAAGTAACCAAGAGGAGGTTAGGCTGGTTTGGTTATGTTTGATGAAAAGTAACCAAGAGGAGGTTAGGCTAGTACGGTTATGTTTGATGAAAGATAACCAAGCGGGCGTTAGGCTGGTATGGGTATGTTTGATGAAAAGTAACCATGCGGCCGGTAGGCTGGTATGGTTACGTTTGATGAAAGGTAACTAAGAGGAGGTTAGGCTAGTACGGTTATGTTTGATGAAAAGTAACCAAGAGGAGGTTAGGCTGGTATGGTTATGTTTGATGAAAGATAACCAAGAGGAGGTTAGGCTGGTATGGTTATGTTTGATGAAAGATAACCAAGAGGAGGTTAGGCTGGTATGGTTATGTTTGATGAAAAGTAACCAAGCGGGCGTTAGGCTGGTGTGGTTATGTTTGATGAAAGGTAACTAAGAGGAGGTTAGGCTGGTACGGTTATGTTTGATGAAAAGTAACCAAGAGGAGGTTAGGCTGGTATGGTTATGTTTGATGAAAAGTAACCAAGAGGAGGTTAGGCTGGTGTGGTTATGTTTGATGAAAAGTAACCAAGTGGGCGTTAGGCTGGTGTGGTTATGTTTGATGAAAGGTAACCAAGCGGAGGTTAGGCTGGTATGGTTACGTTTGATGAAAGGTAACTAAGAGGAGGTTAGGCTGGTGTGGTTATGTTTGGTGAAAAGTAACCAAGAGGAGGTTAGGCTGGTATGGTTATGTTTGATGAAAAGTAACCAAGTGGGCGTTAGGCTGGTGTGGTTATGTTTGATGAAAGGTAACTAAGAGGAGGTTAGGCTGGTACGGTTATGTTTGATGAAAAGTAACCAAGCGGGCGTTAGGCTGGTGTGGTTATGTTTGATGAAAAGTAACCAAGAGGAGGTTAGGCTGGTGTGGTTATGTTTGATGAAAGGTAACCAAGCGGGCGTTAGGCTGGTATGGTTATGTTTGATGAAAAGTAACCAAGAGGAGGTTAGGCTGGTATGGTTATGTTTGATGAAAGGTAACCAAGAGGAGGTTAGGCTGGTGTGGTTATGTTTGATGAAAAGTAACCAAGCGAGGATTGAGTTAGCTTGGCCAAAAGCACTTTTGCCGTCAATCAATACACTTAACGGACACACCTGAATTGACAAGGAGAATAACAAGGAATACATGTTACTGCATTGTTTTTATTGATACGATCTACCAATGGTGACCAATACGATTGGTTACAATTTCCTGTTCGAAATGGATCCCAATGATGGTCGTCGTTTTATAGGAAGAGATTTTCGTTTTCCTTGCACAAATTCAAATGGCAACGTCGGCAGATGAGCATTTGTCATGGGAGCCTTCGATATTGTACGATGGTATACGGCAATTTTGAACAGGTCATCAAGGGCACTTATCATAGACATTATGTCATTCTTTGTCTTGGGTATGGTAACTGTCGCAAGTTCAGTGAACGTATAGATACAAGGGTGAGGATGTGTTAGTGCATAGAATGTGATTGTTGTTCCCAGGGCTTGAAAGCACAACACACCGGTCAAATTGCTGGTGACGATCTCCAGTTTTGCGAACACTCCCAAACGGTAAAAATCCATAATTGCCGATACATCTGATGATCCTTCACCCTTCAGTTCCCCAAAGCATGTACGAAACGATGGATGGTATTGTTCGTAGATGGTAACTTCATAATCAGGTCGTCGTCCTACATCCGTGCCGTTTTCAGGAATGGTATTCGTACATTTAGCCATCTTCTCATCCATTTCATATGCAAGTAATGATTGGATAAGGGGATGAACAATTGAACAAGCCAATTCGGATTCACCAATTTCGCCAGCATCCAAATCCTTCATAGCAGGTAAGAGTGATTCCACCGCGGCAACAATACTTTGTTCTGGGCCAACTTTTTTCAAGGCAAGGTTGATCAATTTCTGTCGCGTAGCCAAGTTACTGATTTCATTTTCATGATACATTTGGAGGATGCCTTTGATTGACATGAACAAGGCGGGATCAAGGATACTCGGCAATGACAACGATTTTAAAACTTCTCGACGCAAATTTGCCAATAAAGAAGGAGGGAATTTTTCGATGGGCACAGATTCGTATTTTACGCGTTTTTGTAATACTAACACAGATGAAATGCACCTGTCAACAAGTGAGGATACAATATGAACAAAATGCTTAATCAATTTAACTGAAAACACTTACAGAAGGTCATTGAAGCACCGATCAACATCCATATTGCTTTGAAAGTTGGACAAGCACGACGAGAAATAATCATGAAACTTGGTGACAATGTTTGTGTTCTGTACTATCCAAGGTAAAGCATCATCAAGAGCAGGAACCTTGAAACCATGTTGATCCACGTGTAGTTTCAATTCGTCCTTTGAAATGGTATAGTGCTCACAACACGGGCATGCAAAATAACGTATTTTTGCATTTCTTGGGTTTCTGTTTCTAGGTTTTGCCCTGTAGATGTTCGTAGGCAACAGAATGGAATGTTGACTGTATATGTGCATTCGTGTTTTTTGATGCGTAGTGAAAGTCGCATCATCAATGCAAAAAGGACATAGTTTTTCAATCATTGACATAGTATACCAAGGATTATGATACAAACAAATGAATAATGAATGCACCAACGACAAATGCCTAAAGTAAATGTACAAGAAGGAAAATAAAAGTAGGGAAATTTCCCTGAAAGTAGGGGATTTTCCCTACTTTTTTCCCTGGGTGTTAGGCTGGTGTGGTTATGATGAGATAAACAAAGTGTGAAGATACACGGTCCCCTAAATGTTTCATGTCCAACGCCTTTTTTTTGTTGTTGTTCCCCCTCTCTTTAGGAAATCTGTTCCCATAGTGACCCACTTGGTTACCTTTCATCAAACATAACCATACCAGCCTAACCTCCGCTTGGTTACTTTTCATCAAACATAACCATACCAGCCTAACCTCCTCTTGGTTATCTTTCATCAAACATAACCACACCAGCCTAACCTCCTCTTGGTTACTTTTCATCAAACATAACCAAACCAGCCTAACCTCCTCTTGGTTACTTTTCATCAAACATAACCATACCAGCCTAACCTCCGCTTGGTTATCTTTCACCAAACATAACCACACCAGCCTAACCTCCTCTTGGTTACTTTTCATCAAACATAACCACACCAGCCTAACCTCCTCTTGGTTACTTTTCATCAAACATAACCATACCAACCTAACCTCCGCTTGGTTATCTTTCACCAAACATAACCACACCAGCCTAACCTCCTCTTGGTTATCTTTCATCAAACATAACCACACCAGCCTAACCTCCGCTTGGTTATCTTTCATCAAACATAGCCATACCAGCCTAACCTCCTCTGGGTTATCTTTCATCAAACATAGCCATACCAGCCTAACCTCCTCTGGGTTATCTTTCATCAAACATAGCCATACCAGCCTAACCTCCTCTGGGTTATCTTTCATCAAACATAACC